>VZSF01006456.1:119258-214992 GCA_013398295.1 Chionis minor
TTTTTTTTTTTTTTTTTTTTTTTTTTTTTTGCCTTCCTTTAGTAATCAAGCCTGGGAATTTGCTACTAAAGTAAAGATGATATTCTTGCTATTATTTTAGCAAGACTATAACTTCATTGCATATTCTCAGGTACAAGCTCTGTGCTCTTCAAAATCAATACAGAATTGATGAAATAAGCTTCTGTTAGTCTTTGATATTCTGATCACTTCACTATAATTTCCTTTAGTATGAATTAAATGAAACCCCACCCATCCACAAGACCTTTCTTATTTGCTTCTTTGATCCCTATTGATATTACTATTTAAACTGCCTCATCTGATATTCAAAAGAAAAGAAACCCTGAAGTTCTCACTGTCTTTAGTATTACCCTTCATTGGAAATGATGTATTTACCTTTGAACATTTTTGAGTGAGCATTTTTCAAAGGACAATACAAGGAGGTTAGCCACCACAGTGTGTGCTCTCCACCCTCAGAACTTCTGCAAGGATGCGATCCAATCTGGGAGAGATGTCAGTCCTTATTTTCATTTTGGCCCTCTCTTCACTTCTGATTACCTGAAGTTATCTAAATAATCTAAGTTTACATTCCTAATAAATTTATTATTACCATCAATTTTGGTGCTGCTACCAGAAGCAGGCAGTGCAGTGACTCATCTTTTTCATTAAGACTTTTTATCACTATTTTTAATTCAGTTTCCACAAAACATATTGCCTCTATAACTTCATCCACTTTATATGCACCATTGCGTGTACTGCAATCCTTAAAATCTGAGAGAAGAGCTACCTTCCTTTGTAGCTGGTCCACATCCAATCGAGAAAAAAGACATGACAGAAAAGAAGGATGACTGAAAACAGAACAGTACAAGGTAGATTTTTCCCCTATGGTTTGTTTAGTAATTGTTTGTCTTAAATGGTTTTCTTGAAGCCCAGAATGTCTCCATCCCCTCGAAGAAGACATCCCTCAATTTCAATGTCATCACAGAGTTCATCTTTTTGAACTTAAATCTGTGGTTTCTAGAAGCTTGGATCATCACATGAAGTTTGACAGGCTTTAGGAAATTTTAGTTACAGTAGACAGGAGAATTGAAACTGTTTCATCTCAGGTGAAAAATGAGGAAGTTTAAATCATAGGCTTTGAAAGTATCACATGGGGAAATCTCCAGATATACTCGATTTGACATCTCAATAAAAGAGAACAAGGCATTGCAATATAAAATGAAGCACATGAAAGAAGGTCAGCACTGCTACCTTTCAATTAAACTTCTGCTTCAGAAAGGTTGAGGTGAAGGTCCTCAAGGCCTCCCATATCAACTTTTGATGCCGAACTGAGAGTCCATATTGAAGTCTGATCTTAGAAAAGAAATAACTGGACATTGTCTTGTAACAAATGACTGATACCACAGATAAAAAAAATAATAAAGGGTCTGATTGACTATTGATTTTTTGCCTTTTTGGCTATATTCTGAGATGGTACAAATCAGCTTAGCCCATTGATGTGAACAGAGTTGTGCCATCTTTGACTTTCTGAAAAGCCTGTGCTAAGAAGTGACTCACATTTGTGAAAAGTGGTTTAAATAAAAATTAATAGAAATTAAAGAAGACGGAAGTACAGCACCTCTCTTTCCACCAAAATCAGAGGGAAACATTTCTTTTTCTGGCTTGAGGGAAAAGGCTCTCTGTCCTTAGTGATGGGTGGAGCAAGGATTGCCTTTTCCGTTAGAGTTCAAATTAACAATCAATCAAACACTAGTTTAAAGAGACTTGCCATGACTATTTTGATTTAGAAGGAGATTTACCATGGGAGGATATGAGGGCTGTAATAGCTTTTTTAGCAGTGCTCAGTGCAGCAAATAGTCTGTAGCAGAAGGTGCTGAACCACCAGCAGTTTCATTTTCTATGAATATCACAGTTTTACCCATCCCTGTCTGTGACTAAAGTACACTCAAATTGGCTCAAAATCTGGCTTCATATTTCATCATATACCAGGAATCTGCACATAAAATTCCAGAGGCTGCTTTGTAATAAATTTCTTGGAAAAATAAAGTAGGGAAAATGCATATGTAAATAGATACTGCATATAAATAAATAGATATTTTCAAAATTTGCTTGCATTTATTTGATATCTGACTTACAGAGTATGCCAGTTGGATTTCATTCACACATACACACACATGCACATACACATGGACACCTCTTAAATACAACTATAAATCCCACAGACTTGATTAATATAATTTATAAATGTTTTACAGTAATTTTTTTAGCAAGCATTAACGTACTGAAAATCAGAAGAGGGAATGACTGCTTTTGTAACAAAAAGCTACACAAGAACTAGCTAATGAATTGGTCAATTGCAGGCAAGAATAAATAAATATTTTTGACATGAGAATGTGTAAGAAAAATACAATAATAAATTTCAGATGGATTTTATTTCTCTGCTTGAGGGGAACATATGTCTACAGAAAGGAGGATTATGGAGCACTATTATAATGAAGGTCACACTTTTAGGAAAAGGAGATTATTCCATTGGTAGGTGCTGTTGTTTACAGGGTTCTTTTTATTCAATAATATTTTAATGAAAATGTGTGCATTCAAAAATAAATGTCTTTAGATAATATATATAATTATACAATATATTTACACAATATAATATAATTAAAATTTCTTTAGATAATATTGCTTTTCTTATTGGAAACTGAAAATACCAGGCTAAAAATTCAATTTCAGACAAAAAGCTGGTATGATTTTTAACTATAGTGGTTTTAAAAGCAGAAGGTTTGTTCTGGTGTTTCAACAAGGTCTTTATTTTCTGCTGACAAGAAGCCACTGGTGTTTTTGCCCATGGAACTAGATGATCTTTAAGGTCCATTCCAACCTAAACCATTTTATGATTCTACGGTTTTCATCAGAGTTTTCCATAAGGAAAGTCACGTCTAAGAAAAGACATTTCTATGACTGGCATTTCATATCCTAGTTCACCATAGATAATCATGAGCATTCATTGTAATCAGAGATATCACCATCATGACATGACATATCATGACCTACAATATAACAGTTTGTAACAGAATGTAGGAGAAGCTTGATTTGATAGACATTTTTCATCTGTTAATGACAAATTAGGGGCACTTATGAATTATTTATCCACAATCCCTGCATATGTTTAAGTCAAATCGTCTTTGATGCCATGCAAGTTTCAAACTGCAAAAATTTAGCTTTTTGCTTTTGTCTGTAACTAATGTCAGAGAAATGAAATAATAAAACGCTGCTGAAATCAAGAAACGTTTGCATTTCATGTCTTTTTGCAACACTTGCTAAGCAGTAAGTATACCAGATTCAGAGCAGCCAATGATTTACCAGACTTCATTAGAGAAAGTTTAAAAAATGAAAAAAAATAAGCAGTGTTTCACTGTTGTTTGTTTACTCTGCTAACTTGCATGTAATTAAATTATGTATAGATGCTCCATGAAAATATATGACTTTCAATGAAGTTGTACAGGTTGCTATTTACTGTATTCATTCATGCTGATATATACAGAAAATGTAATGGATTTAAGGAGAGACAAATGCCTGTTTAATAAAACCAACTGATTGCAACGAGAGTCAATATATTTTTATATTGATGAGTTCATTAGCACTGGAACATTCTATTTAAAAACCAATAAACGTACCTTCATACTGAGATTAAAAATCAGCTTTGTTAAAGTAGC
Organism: Chionis minor; assembly: GCA_013398295.1. Lineage (NCBI taxonomy): Eukaryota > Metazoa > Chordata > Aves > Charadriiformes > Chionidae > Chionis > Chionis minor. Next base: position 122,969 of record VZSF01006456.1, read on the forward strand.
TCGGTGGTAGGAATCAATACAGCCTCTGGTTCTGTAAATCTTCCATGGCAGTCAGACCTTTCCTTCTCTCACGAATGTCCAAATAGTGGTGTCACCTACACCAACTCTGCTAAACAGGTTTCTGAGTGTTCCAATCCATTACCCTCTGTAAGGATGGGATTCGTCTCAACCTAGCTAAAAAATTCATCTGATGAAAATCTATATCCAGTCTAATGAAATCTGGGCTAACTCTGTTAACAACGAAGAAGGAAGGAAATCTCCAGGGGATGCCTTTTGCCTCCTACTGTGGACACAGCTTTGCAGAGTCTAAATTGACACCTTAGGGCTTCCACCTTTCTCCACCATTATGGACCTAGCCCAAATGTCTAGCATCTGCCTTTTGGGCGACACTTGGCCATGGTCTTCCCTGTTCTATGTACTGATTACAGAACTGTGGAGACAAGTTTTGGGGACATAAATTGAAATAAGAGGAGTTCAGACGGGATAAAAGAGAACTTTTTGCCTACAAGGACAGTCAAGAAGTGGAAGAGATTGCCAAAAATGTTATGTAGTCTCCAGCCTTAGAGGTTTTCAGAGTCTGACCGTATAAAGCCCAGAATAACCTTGCCTGACCTCATAGCTGACCCTGCTGTGAGAAAAAGGTTCGACTAGAGACCTCCTGAGGTCCCTTCCAACAGGAATTATCTTTTGATTCTATGATATTTATACAGGATTATCTTTGTACTGAACTGACTCCTCTGATGGTATTTTAGGGGGTTCAGAGCGAACTCAAAGCTCAGCCAACTCAGAATTTTGCCTTTAATTTCTGTTTAGAAGTGTCAAGGATTTCATACCAGAGCCTGTTGAGCATCTGATGAGGAGGGAAATGACCTTTTGGGGACTTTGGCCTTATTAACAAAACAGAGATGAAGCACAAAAGCTGGATTTAACTCACTTGCTTGCTCAGTCCATCTTTAAGAAGTATCTTCATCTTCAGAAGCTTACAGATGTACTATGGTGGGCCCTGCAAAAATATACAGAACTATGAATTCAAATTATAATTTCTCCAAATGATTGTCAGATTTTTGAAAATTCTTTTCTGATTTTACCCTATCTGCTAGATTCTGCTTAACTACCAACAGTGGGGAGAGAGGAGAAGACTCATCAAATACCTCTTCTTCCTCAGTCCAGTGATCAGAGACAACTACAGTTCCTATGCTGCCTTAGTGCACGTGAGGTCTTGGGCACCTGGAAGAGAGAGGGCAGCAGGCAGGACACACATGCAATGGAAAGATAATGCAGCAGGTGGGAACATTGCTGTAGCATCTCCAGGGGTTTCAGTGTCAGCACCACCAGCAGTGATGGCTCTGGGGCCAGGTATTGTGCCTGCTCTCAGCATGGCACAGCGGCTCTCTGGGAAGTGGAGTGCCCGAGCCAGCCATAACGCACTGCTGCAGCCCCTTGGAGCACAGTCAGCAAATCTGCACACTTGAAAAGACAGAAGAACTTGAAAGGAGATAGGATCTAAGAGGCAAAATTAGTTTAGTAAAATTAAAAAATGATTAGGCATTTATATGAATAAGAATACGCCTTATAATTACACTAACTAGGCTAAAAATTACAGGGCCAACAGCTTTTATTTCAGACATAAGATGATCACCAGCTGGGGACAGACAGAGCTTTCATCTCATGATATAATATTACACAATCAGGTGCATTATGTGGGTATTTTACCTTCCTGTGAAACATCTGGCATGAGCCACTGTCAGAGACAGGATGCCAGACTAGATGGACCATTTATCTGTTCTGGTGCATAATTCTTATGATACTTTAGCTTACAGACTTAACTGACTGCTTGAGAATATCTATGAAATTGTAGGGAAGGGAAGAGAGACGTTATTTCTAATTGAAGAACTTGCTATCTCTCACCACCTGTTGTTTGTACATAAGATGACAGGGTTCCAATCACAAGATTAATGCCCAATTTAGACTGGGAAAATATCAGCAAATCTGTCTGATTCTCTTATTTTAAACCCTTTCATGATCTTCAGAAATATTTTACAGTGCCAAGAACAATTTCAAAAATAAACCATAGGACTTCAAAAAAAAAATTCAAAAAGCTGCATCTGTCATTTGGTTATGCAAAACTTTCCCTGCAGACTCATGAATAACTTTGGTTATGTAATTGCTGTAAAACTTATGGGGGTTCTGATTATACAGATCTTTTATTTTTATTTTATGTGACAAAAACATTTGCAACTGATATGTTGAATAAAAGTGCAAAGGTAAAAATCTGGGTCCAACCCTTTCTCCAACATAATATTTTGCTCTATGTTAATTGCTGCCTTACTTATTTTTTTTTAATCTTAACTGATTCCCACTCAGAATACCTGCCAGAAAATGTTTACTGTCTTTTAGAAACTAACAACCTACAAACTTATTAAAGTTGAAGAAATTCCACTGTTATTACCTCCTCTCGGATATAGCTTAAAACCAATTTTTCCATCAAAAAAACATTTGCTATGAAATTTCAGCCACCTTAATGAATACTGACTCTGCCAGCATTTGACATCCATTTCTAATGCACTTCATGGATCAGGAATAGAGCCCAGGTCCTCATCCAATTAACTGCTCTACATTTGCTAAGAATAACAAGATGCTTCCAGATTCTTGACTGGTTTCAGCTTTTGCTAAGAGATCACACTTCGGTGAGACCATTTTTACTCTCCAACCAGCTTCCTGAATGCTATCACAGATAAACAGAGAAAACCATAGTTAAGCATTCTTATACGCAACTTCAGCTATTTAAAAGTTGAGTCACCTGTGCTTCTTCATAACCAGGGGGGCAAGATAGTCACTTCCAGAGCACAAATCAGGCCACCTCTGCAGGAACATCTAAAATAGTGGGATAAATCCAAAAAAAGGAAATGCCTTTCCACCTTTTCCCAAGTAAGAAGCCTAGAAAACTAGTTAGTGTGAACACCTTGTGCTTAATTCAGCTGACTAAGGAGCATACCGGTATAAGGACTGATAGAATCATAGAATCACTTAGGTTGGAAGAGACCTTCAAGATCATCGAGTCCAACCATAACCTACACTACCAAAAACACCACTAAACCATGTCCCTCAAAACCACGTCTACCTGTCTTTTAAATACCTCCACGGATGGCGACTCCACCACCTCCCTGGGCAGCCTGTTCCACTGCCTGATAACCCTTTCAGTAAAGAAGTTTTTCCTAATATCCAATCTAAACCTCCCCTGGCACAACTTGAGGCCATTTCCTCTTGTCCTGTCGCTTGTTACTTGGGAGAAGAGATTGACCCCCACCTCGCTACAACCTCCTTTCAGGTAGTTGTAGAGAGTGATAAGGTCTCCCCTCAACCTTGTCTTCTCCAGGCTAAAAAATCCCAACTCTCTCAGCCGCTCCTCATAAGACCTGTTCTCCAGACCCCTCACCAGCTTTGTTGCCCTTCTCTGGACACACTCCAGCACCTCAATGTCCCTCCGATACTGCGGTGCCCAAAACTGAACACAATACTCAAGCTGCGGCCTCACCAGTGCTGAGTACAGGGGCACAATCATGTCCCTGCTCCTGCTGGTCACACCATTCTTGATACAGGCCAAGATGCCATTGGCCTTCTTGGCCACCTGGGCACACTGCTGGCTCATGTTCAGCCGAATGTCCACCAGGACCCCCAGATCCGTTTCTGCCAGGCAGCTTTCCAGCCACTCCTCCCCAAGCCTGTAGCACTGCCTGGGGTTGTTGTGACCAAAGTGCAGGACCCAGCACTTGGCCTTGTTAAACCTCATGCCATTGGCCTCAGCCCATCGATCCAGCCTGTCCAGATCCCTCTGCAGAGCCTTCCTACCCTCAGGCAGATCAACACTCCGGCCTAATTTGGTATCATCTGCAAACTTACTGAGGGTGCAGTCAATCCCCTCATCCAGATCATCAATAAAGATATTAAACAAGAGTGGTCCCAAAACTGAGCCCTGAGGAACGCCACTTGAGACCTGACGCCAACTGGATTTAGCACCATTCACCACAACTCTCTGGGCTTGGCCATCCAGCCAGTTTTTAACCCAGCGAAGAGTCCACCTCTCAATGCCACGGGCTGCCAGCTTCTCTAGCAGAATGCTGTGGGAGACTGTGTCAAAGGCCTTACTGAAGTCCAAATAGACAACATCTACAGCCTTTCCCTTATCCACCAGGCGGGTCACCTGGTCATAAAAGGAGATCAGGTTGGTCAGGCAGGATCTACCCGTCATGAATCCATGTTGACTGGGCCTGATCCCCTGCTTGTCCTTCACTTGCCATGTGAGTGCACTCAGGATGAGTTGTTCCATAACCTTTCCTGGCACCGAGGTCAGGCTGACAGGTCTGTAGTTGCCCGGATCCTCCTTACGGCCCTTCTTGTAGATGGGCGTCACATTGGCAAGCCTCCACTCATCTGGGACCTCCCCTGTTGACCAGGACCGCTGATAAATGATGGAGAGTGGCTTGGCAAGCTCCTCCGCCAGTTCCCTCAGCACTCTCAGGTGGATCCCATCCGGCCCCATGGACTTGTGACTATTCAGTTGATGTAGCAGGTCACTAACTGCTTCCTGCTGGATTATGGGGGGTTTATTTTGTTCTTCAACCTTATCTTCCAGCTCTGGAGGGTGAATATCCTGAGGACATCTGCTTTTGCTATTGAAGACTGAGGCAAAGAAGGCATTAAGCACCTCAGCCTTCTCCTCATCCTTGCTGACAATCTTCCCCTCTGTATCTAGTAAAGGGTGGAGATTCACCCTGGCTCTCTTTTTGTTGTTAATGTATTTGTAAAACCCTTTTTTATTGTCTTTAACACCAGAGGCCAAATTAAGTTCTAGTTGTTCTTTTGCCTTTCTGATGTTCTTTCTACATAACCTTGCTAGGGCCTTATACTCTTCTTGAGATGCCTGCCCCTTCTTCCAAAGATGGTATACTCCTTTTTTTCTCTGAGACCCAGCATGAGCTCCCTGTTCAGCCAGGCGATCTACAGACCAAAGGTCCATCTAAACTCTTACTTTGTCTTCACCAGGCTCATAAATCTGTCCAGACCTACAGGAGAACCCTTTCCTTCTCAACAGACAATGGAGGACCAGCCAGAATAACTTCAACATCTGAAATAACTCCAAATAGTTGCACATAGGAAACTAACTCAAGATTCTATTGTTTAGATAGTTAATGTTATGTAAGATGAATCCCAATCTGTAATACTAAAATTTCATTAGCTGCCTGTGTTTTGCTCTAGTCATAGCTGTTACTCCTGTTAGGGTATCCAGTTGCACACCTGCACTTTCCCTTCAAAGATGGCAACCATATCTGAAGCTAGTGATCTGTCAGGATCCTTTTGGGGGCCAATTAAGTAGTTTCATCTAGAATTAAGTCTTTTCCTCCTTGGGGAAAAAAAAAAAAAAAAAAAGAAGAAAGAAAGAAATCTCGAAAGCTACATAAATGTAAAGGCAACGTCCTGTTATTAACCAAACCCTTGTGCCGCAAACCAATTGCTCTTAGGCTTTGAATCATGTAAGCATCCCTAACCAGAAAAGTATTTAATCATGTGCTTAGGACTTCACCTTGAAGTCGATGGGACTTAGGCAGATGTTAAGACTAATCAAGTGTTTGAGTGACACCTTACACTGGTGAAAGCCAGACGGAGTTACTTGCTTTACCGAATTAGACCTTAGAAAACAAGTAGAAACACAGAGATGAAATTAGCACTGCACCTCTAACTTATGTAGCATCCATTTTAGACCTTGAAAAAGGAAAGAGTGTGCATATTTGAAGCCACTTTTGTATTCTTTTAAGTTTGGACTGATCAGGAGCAAAGCATAGAAAATTCCCATGTACAGCTCCCACCTCAGAGACCAGTGTTCCTTATAAGCTAGAGCCTTATGTGAGGCTGCCACAGCCCAAAATGCACGTGTAATCCACTTAACACACATGGGACATTATGCAAAGTGTTAGAGGGCAGCCATAGCACCATCTTCCACAGCTTACAGATCTCTGCATGGCTGAAGGGAGGCCTTGGAGGGCCTTCTTGCACCATGCCACAGTCATGATACAGCAAAGGGTTAGGGACATTTCAATGCAGTAAACACTGTCTTTATCTAGTGAATAGTAAAAACATGTCTGCTTTGTAATTCAAAAGAAACCCTGAAAGCCTGATGAAATCAACTCTTTGGCCCAATTTTTATCTAGTCTCTACAGTAGAAGACATTTAAGCTATGAATATGTTAGTTGGGTAGAATTATCTATGTATCATACATCTAATGTTCTGACTAATAATATTTTTTTTCTGTTTTTCTTGCATAGAAGCAATACTGAATTTGTAAATTATTTTAATATTTTGTTGATGTCTAACAGTATGCTGAATACTTAATGGCCATTGTATTCTAGAAGACAGTCAGCAGCATATTTTATTAAACTTTATCTTCTGGATAAATTTTGACAAGATAATAATTTTCCAGGCATAAAAAAGATCTTAACTTTGCTATGATTTAATTTAATTAATTAAGAATTATTTTTACCTTTTTTTTTCTCTGTTTTAATAACCATTTCAACATTAGCAGGGCATTTTTTTTCCTCCCAATGAACAAAAATTGGAGAGATGTTCATCTCAGGCTTACTTTTTTCTATATCCAACATATACCTTGAGCAAAAGGAATTTTGATATTTGACTCTGAAGAAGAAGAAAGACTGTACTTCCCAAATATTTACCAGTTTAACAGACAAATATTGAAGGAAAATAAACACTCTGAAGACTGAAGCAAGAAAATGGTGAGCCACAGGTGGGTTTCTATGCTTCTTTCAAAAATAATTCACATAACATTAATTGTTGTGTATATTAAATAAATAATTGCCTATTATAATATCTTGTCCTCAGATGTTAATAACATTTTCAGACAACCAATTTTGGGGAAAAATTACTCTTTTCTAGTTAAACCCCTCAAATGTTAATTTATTTTTTGTTAAGCTTAATGAAAATCTGTTTCTAGTTCATAAAATAATAATTTAAAATAGATTTTTGAAAGATTGGGTGTGAATTATTTCATTACTACATTTCCTCTTCTTCAGTCAGTTTTCTGATCAGATCAAAAAATCTGCTAGTGCATTCTTCAAGAAAAGCTCTCTAAATCAGCCCCTGAAGGGTTGATTTCCACTGAGCGGAAGATTTCCCATTTTGGAGAGGGATGAGAAATATTTCAAATCTCATTGTTGAAAAATAATTTCTGATTATGTTCAGTAAAGAACTCAGGAACGCTAATGTTTACATTAAAAAATCACTTTTTTTCATTTGATTTTTAAAGAAGTTAAAGAAAGGCTGTTGGCTTTTGGCTACTGTTGGTAGAATGCACAAAATAATAGTAAAACCCTTATGCTTAACATTCAAAAGAGGAAAAAAAGTATTACGAACCTGAAAAAAGTTGTAGAAATGCCTAAAGAAACATATCCTGAAGTGGCATAAAATACTGAAGCCAGCAGGACTGCTGATTTCCATCAACTGAGCACAGAACTGAAGACTAAGGTGTTACCCCAAATCCAATACAATCCTGCTAAATAGTTCTTGTTGGGAGTCTTAGTAATACAAAAGCCTGTGTAAGCCCACTATATCAGGTGGAGTTCTATGTTATCTAGCATACATTCCTCTAACAGAGCTATTAAAATGCATGGATTCAGATATATTCAAAATATTACCTTCATTCATGCACATTCATGTATAAATGTATAAATGTATAAATGTATGCATTCAAAAATAAAAATATGAATTTTGTTGACATCCCTGCACTACTTTTGTGTTGGAAACCTTTTTCTTAGCATTTGTTTCCTGGATTTTATTGATGATGTTTGCAGAGATCACTTTTACCACAAGATCAGCTGTAATACTGTTGAAGGCCACCAGATAACTCAAAGAGAAAACAGTACAATGCTCTTTAAAAGCATATGTATTTAAACTCCTATTTATTTACCATTTAGCTGGAGAGTCCATAAAAAAACCCCATTTATAACCCTTGCAATTCCTGAGAAAGCTGAATATCTTTTGATTTCAGTAAGCACATTATACATTCCAGAGCTGAAAGCTCTGCACATTTGGCATCAGCAAGGTTATCCAAGTGTTTAACTAAAGACTTCAGATTAGGGCTTTTACATAATGATTAGAAGGTGCCCTGCTTTCTGCTGAGATCCTGGGCCTGCATCCTGTGTAAATGAGGTAGTCCTAAGGGTGGTTGTTTTTGCATTTGGGCTATTAGAATAGAGCCTAGTCAATTTGTTTGTTATCCTGTTTGTTCATAGAACCACAGCATGGTTGAGGTTGGAAGGGACCTCTGGAGGTCATCTGGTCCATGGTGCTTTCCTCAAAGGCTATCCTGACCCACAGGCCAGCACCTGCCTACACAAATGTCCAGCTGGTCTCATTTTGAAGAAGCAGATCAGGAGTCAAGGATCACTGCCACCAAAGTCCACTATCATCCTGACAGACTGCTGGAGGGCCTGGACTTATCTCTTCCATCTGGTGGAAGCCCAGCTGGCAGCATTAGCACCCAGGGAATTCCACATATGATGCTGCAGGAATAATTAGGTCAAGTTTTTCCTTAGTATTGGCCCAGTAACTTTCCTGCCTTCACAATATACATCTCACAACTCAACACCATTCCACAAGAAGGCGGGGCTCTTCAGCTCAAACAGCGCAGAAAACAACAGAAACTGTCGTCTAATTTAAAGGTAACTAATGAACAGCTATTAAACGGCAGTGACCTTCTGCCATCACCAACTTTGATTCAAAAAAGTGAACTAATGTAGAGAGGGTCTGTTTCTCATTGCCACACGTTTAGGTTCAAGCAATTACTCTTTTAAGGTTGTCTGGAATAACAGTCCTAATTCTGATCACTGGCAAGTGCAAATGAGCAGCGACTCCACGGAAGGCACGAGACACACTGGTGCAGAACCAGAATGGAAATGAGAGGGAGCTGGCAAACATTGTCACTATTTGCCCGCCTGAACAGACAACCAGACAGTACAAATGCACGAACAGTCGGGAGCTTGTATGCTTCTACTGGTTTGACCTGCAGAGTTTTTAAATGTCCCTCGCAACGCTATGTGCCCTCAGAGACAGCGTGTGTGCCAGAAGAATTCATGTCAGCTCAGGCAATAGCAAGTTCACTACAGAAGCAGGGGGAGAAAATATTACACTGACAGGTGTAGCTGCTCAAACACATGCGCTCTCTGCTGTGTTTGACTTACAAGAATATTAACTAATAAATATACTTCATTTTCTTAACTGAAAAGCCAAAGACTAGCTGCAGCATAGGTGAGTGTTATGTGCATAAAAAAAGCTTCCAAATCTTTCAGCCGTTTGAAGAAGCAATTAAAGTCTTTCATTGCTTTTCCCATTAGGGACTGATGATAGCATGCAGTGTACTCTTTCTTGCAACACAACAGCGTGGAACCCTCCACACAGTTTAAATGGCATTGGAGAAACTCTTTCTAAGTGGAAAAAAATTAAGTGTTTCTGCCTCAAAAAGAAGGCAGGCAAATATGGCAATTTCTTACTGAACAATTCTACTTACTGAATATAGCTGGACTCATCTGCTTGCTTCAGTAACTAAAATTTTTTTATTGCTTATTGTTCCTGTTATCCTGCTGCTCCAATGCAGTTAAGAGAAACAACTCTGAATCCTGCTCCATTTTGTGCAACATAAACAGAATTTATGCTGCAATTACAAAGTCAGATTCTGCCTGCAGTTATACCTTGTAACTCCCATGAAGGAAACAAGTTGAGTACAGCTGAACCCAGAGTGTGGCCTCTGGAATCTTTATTACCAACAGCAAAACAAGACCCAAGGTGAACCCATCTTGACTTCCAGGCACGAAGTTGAGTTTACTGTGGTAGTTCTGCTGGAGCATAGCGGTGGATGCTTTATAATAGGAAACAAGGGCAGGTGTGTCAGCAGGGACAGCATTTCATACAGCTTTGTAAGGTAGGAATTTACTGCAGCAGAGAATAAGGGTTCCAAATCTCTAAAGAGGGTTTTCCAAGAAGTACATATATGTTTCCCACTGATAAATGGGAGCCTCACAACCACTTCTGTTCTCCATTTTGAAACTATAACATATATTTCCAACTATTTTGCTTTATCTCAGATTGTGGAAAGGTATAATTTAGGGCTTGTCAACATAGGGAAATTGTCCAGAATATGTATTGCAGAATAAACTGTCCTAAAATATCCTTGTGAACTTGAAGATGTTATTTGTTCTCTGACCACCACTGGATTGAGATCATAAAATACATCCAGTTTCTTCTCCTCTGTCTGCTCCTGCAAGCGACTTTCACAATAATTACACCAGTCCTAAAGGAGAGTAAAACTTTAATTTATTATTAGAGATTTCTATACGTCTTTACATCAGGTATCAAAGTTAGAAGGCTGGTAATGGTAGGCTTCCTAGGTAGTTAACATGGAGAGAGAAAGCATCCCTCTGTCAGCCTACTCCTGATATGAAACACTCTTTGAAGAAACTTATTTTTCTATTAGCTGTAGAGAGCACTTCTAGCGTAAGTGCCTCCGTAAGGCCTCAAGTTAGATGTGATGAAACTGGGTTAGAGCACTCCTGCTCGCAGCTGTTCTGTAAGGGTTTGTTTCACAAGACCTGGCAGCCCTCAAAGACAAAGCCGTTGTCCGCAGGTGTGGATTCAGACCTATCCACACTTTCACGCTGGTCAATGTGCACACCACGCTCCCTTTTCTTCTTGAAAGCCAATGCTGGGCATCATGAGACCCTGCAACTGGTGGCTCAGCAGCTGATCTGGGTGAAGAGTAACCATACAGAAAAAAAACCAAACACACACACAGCTGATTTTCATTTGGTCATATCCTTATACAAACTCATTACCCTGTCAAATCACAGTCATATGTGGAGGGTAAGGCTATCTTTCTGGGCACCAGCCAGACTTGGATCAGCTCAAGGCAACAGTGAAAGTACCTCTAGAAGCTCTGGAAGAAAGCCAGGCAAAAGAGCCAAGATTTCAAGAATACTCAATATGTCATTTTAAATTCTTCCTAGCTCCTTCTTTACATATAAAGCCTTTTACTTCAATAACTTTTTTTTTTTTTTTTTTGCTGTTGCAAAGGGCTTTGGGACCAAGGCATTGTGCAGAGGGGTGAACAAGAGCTTTAAAAGCCTGAGATGGCTCCTACGTAGAAAGTTCTAGCCTGGTGGGCCATCCAAAGAGGAGTAAAAAACAACAAAAGAAATAGGTTCAAAAATAAGAGAACTGATGAGCAAGCTGCTTTGTGTCTCATGCATGTGGGCTTTTTGCAGCTGCCTGCAAGGTAGCTTGCCTTTGCTGCAGCACATAACTGCAGGGTTGTGGAACCCACACTGTGCTGCACAGGGTGAATTCAGTTCATGCTTCACAAGCATGCTTCACAAGCACAAATGGAGTGACTCTGTGAACTAAAAAATGAGTCAAGGAAAAATAAATGGATGAACTGCCTGATCTTTCCCACTGAAGGCTACAGCTCTGAAAGGACCCCCCCATGCCCAACTATGTGGTGCTTGGGCAGTTGTGTGCATGTGGAAATCACTGTAGAAGCACATAGAGGACTGGGATCAAAATTCCTGCTAATGGGGTCCACGCACATCCAGTGTTATCTGACCCAGAAACTAACACTTCTCTAAATCACCAGCGAGCCTGACTGAGCCAGCGGTTCATCCCAGTCTGTGTCTGCTTACACATGGTGACACTGGTGAAGTCGGAGTTCCCCCATACAGCTCCTCCAAGGACAATTCTTGGGCTGGATCCATGGGTCTTTTTGTCCACCTTTCTGAAGCAGTTCGAGGACTTGTAAAATCATAATGAAAAATAAATAATTAAGTGTTAATTAAATGCATAGTTCTTATATTAATTGTTAATAAAGGGATTTAATTAATTTAAGAGGGAAAATCCATTCCATTAGTAATTTTTAAATCTTTTTTTTTTTTTTTTTTTAAATTGTCACCTTTTCTTGAGGACCTCTGAAGCCATTTAGTAGTACACCTCTTCTGGACTGACCTGGTGCCGGCTCATTATCTCACAGTTCAGGATGAAGGTATGGGGAGGCTCTCCTAACTAAAGAATCTGGTGATTTTTTAGGAATGCAGAAATCTCTATCGAAGAGTTGGTCTAAATGTCTGTGATGCTTCTCAGAGCCTAACAGTTTGGACCATTATAGCTTCTTTCTAAAGGGACTTTGGAAAAGTCTTTCTTAGATTTCAGTCTTCTGTTGTAGGCAAGTTTCAAAACCCTCCATCACTTTTCACACTAAGTTCTTCTTTTGTTCTCTTCCCTCCTATCCTTTTCCTACATCTTTAATTTTCTTTTTTCTCCAGTCTTTCTCAGTTGTCCAGTTTCAACATCCCCTTTTTCCATTCAGACTGCTGGTGTGTCCCCCTTTCCGCATCACAAATGCATCATCTCTACATCTCTACAGCACACAACAAAAAATGCCTCCAACCCTCCATCTCAGCACTTTCCAGCCTTTTCCTCTAGTCAAGGCCTCCTTCAGTCCCCTCTCAGTATTCCACTTTCCTAAGGCTACTCCAGTTTTCTCCTTTCCTCTTTTTCTCATTTCTACAGCATTGCAATTACAATGGAATTCATGCTGCTGCCAGGGTCCATCACAGGAGCAAGGGGTATGTCACGGTGGTCAGACATTCACAGCTCAACATTATTCTTCATTTCCCCTCTCCCTGCACAGAGATATGCTCAATGGCATCTGTTAGTCCTCTGTATTTTTAGTATCTCTGTCCCATCCTCAGGTTTTATCCTATAAGCTCACCAGTACACTGGGCGTGCCGTGAGGCGCTACTTAAAAAAACCACAAGTACGATGTTTGCTCTTTGGGTGAAACTCTCTCTGTGTAACAGATCTGGTGTCAGTGCTGCAACACAAGCTGTGCTGACAGTTTCATACCAGCAAATTAACACACAGGTCTGCCAAGGAAAAGCAGCCATGTAATTGGTGAGGTCCCCTGGTTTGACTGTTCGGCAGTGTCGTGGCACTTGGGGCACCTATTATATTTACCATTGCTCCCTGTGTATAGCACAGAAACATCACTTTAAATTGACAGAACATGACAGTGGACATGAAATCAATGCCAGATATGCCTAAATGTTACTGAACTCCGTACGCTATTTTATAAGTGTGGAGAAGAAAAAGACATTTTTTTCTTTTCCTTTAATTTTACTCTTTTGAAGTGGTATGTCCTCACCAGTAACTCAAGCTGAAATTATTTAGGTTAGTCTCTGTGTCTGCAAAAAAAGGACTCCCAGATTTTCATAGGTTCGGATCTGAAACCATTTATATAACTTCCACTTTTTTGTTACATGTATGGGCCCATTGCCACTGTATTAAGATAATCATCAGAAATCCCTGACAATACTCTAAAGGGGGCAAGACATAACTATTTTTCACTTCTAGAAAAAAAACATGCAGATCTGATCCAAAATAGAGAGCGATCTGCAGTGAAAAAGGAATTCAGCAGCAAAAATGTCAATTTTTAGACGCCAAACTACACCTTCACTCAGGGGTCTGCACTTCATAAAAGCTCATCACTTAGTCTGTAGGGAACCAACTTCTTTAAGAAGGCTCCACTTAGTCAACAAATGAGGCAGCTAAAATCACTTGGCTTTAGTGAAAATCATCTCTGTGTTCTCCTATTTCTCTAAATGCAGCATTTAGACATACACAAGTCTATGGGGCTGGATCCCATCCAAGGGTACCAAGGAAGCTGGTGGAAGTGCTCACCAAATCATTTTACATCATTTATCAGCAGTCCTGGCTAATCGGGGAGGTCCGAATTGGCTGGAAGTTACCAAATGTGACACCCGTCCACAAGGGCCGGAAGGAGGATCCAGTGAACTACAGGCCTGTCAGCCTGACCTCAGTGTCAGGGTAGGTTATGGAACAGATCATCCTGAGTGCCATTATGCACCACATGCAGGACAGCCAGGTGATCAGGCCCAGTCAGCATGGGTTCATGAAAGGCAGGTCCTGCTTGACAAACTTGACCTCCTTCTATGACAAGGTGACCTGCTTAGATAATCCTTAAGGTCCCTTCCAACCTAAACCATTCTACGATTCTATGGTTAGTGGATGAGGGAAAGGTTTGCAGATGTTGTCTACCTGGACTTTAGTAAAGCCTTCAACACCATTTCACACAGCATTCTCCTGGAGAAACTGGCTACTCATGGCTTGGGTATGTGTACTCTGCAGGGTCGAAAACTGGCTGGAAGGCCAGGCTCAAGGAGTGATGGTGAATGGAGTTAAATCCGTTTGGTGGTCAGTCACAAGTGTTGTTCCCCAGGACTCGGTATCAGGGCCAGTTCTGTTTAATAACTTATCAATGACCTGGACAAGGAGATTGAGTGCACCCTTGGTAAGTTTGTGTATGACACCAAGCCGGGCAGGAGTGTTGATCTGTTTGAGGATAGAATGGCCCTACAGAGGGATCTGGACAGGCTGGATCGATGGGCCAAGGCCAATGGGATCAGGTTCAACAAGTCCAAGTCCCGGGTCCTGTACTTGGGTCACAACAACCCCAGGCAGTGCTACAGGCTTGGGGAGGAATGGCTGGAAAGGTGCCTGGCAGAAAAGGTCTTGGGGTGTTGGTCAACACCCGGGTGAGTATGAACCAGCAGTGTGACCAGGTGGCCAAGGCAGCCAATGGCATCCTGGCCTGTATCAGGAATACTGTGGTCAGCAGGACTAGGGAAGCGATTGTCCCCCTGCACTTGGCACTGGTGAGGCCCTACCTCGAGCACTGCGTGTTCGGTTTTGGGCCCCTCACTACAAGAGAGACATTGAGGTGCTGGAGCATGTCCAGAGAAGGGCAACGAAGCTGGTGAGGGGTCTGGAGCACAAGTCTTCTAAGGAGCATCCGAGGGAACTGGAGTTGTTTAGCCTGGAGAAGAGGAGGCTGAGGGGAGATCTCATCGCTCTCTACAGATACCTGAAAGGAGGTTGTAGAGAGATGGGATGTCGGTCTCTTCTCCCAAGTAACAAGCAATACGACAAGAAGAAATGGCCTCACATTGCACCAGGGGAGGTTTAGATTGTATATTAGGAAAAATTTCTTCACCAGAAGGGTTATCAAACATTGGAGCACGCTGCCCAGGGAGGTGGTGGAATCACTATCCCTAGAGGTATTTAAAAGACAGGTAGATGTGGTGCTGAGGAACATGGTTTAGGGATGGTTTTGGCAGTGTTAGGTTGATGGTTGCACTCGATGATCTCAAAGGTCTCTTCCAACCTAGATGGTTCTATGATTCTAAATAAAACAGATTTTTTTCAAGAAATGCAAGACATATCCTTTTTTTTTTTCTGTAGGGAAATGAATTTGGCCCTATATTTCTGAAAACATTTTACACTGGCTTGCAAACACTTTGTATCACACTGAATGAAGGCAGACTATTTCTGAAATAGCTTTTCGCACATGTACTCTGATTGTATTTTGCTTTCTTTTATTATTTTGGTACTATGCTATTGATTTTTGCATTAAAACAGAGACATAATTCCCAACAACATACATGTTTAAAAGTATAGAAATCTTTCCCCTTTTGTAATTAGTTCCCCCTTTTCTGACTCCATTTAATGAAATCCCAGGGCCAATTGCTACAACTCTTATTCAGGCAAAACCCCCATTAATCCATATATGTTACCATAATAATCTGTTATGAAAATAGCAGTCATATCAGGTTATAGTTTTCTCATATCATTACATGGAAGAGGAAGAAGAAGGGGATGGATTGTACGGAAAATAAGCTTTTATCGTAAACTAAAACCATCCATAATAATTAGCTATATCTGGGAAACATTCTTGATTACCAAAAGTAAATTGATTAATTTTAATTAATGTCTCTGTTTTACCATGGTATCATTCAAATTGCAGAAGGGACATTTTCTCTATTTATTTTCTTCCATGGGACTGTCTCTCTCCCTCTCCCTCCCATCCTCAACAATTCCAATTGTTTTACTTGTCAGCTTGATCAAAGTATGGCCTTCAGTGATTTCACATCCTAAGCCCATTCATCAGAAAGTCTAATAAAAGTGTTGAACTCTTTTATTGATAGACAGTGGCACAAAATATGGGGCCTGGGAAAGATCAGCCACCTCTGACTTTCCCTCCTCAGCTGTCACATGAAGGTATTGCTCACCCAGTGACAGAGGGGCCTTGTTTTGTGCCCTCGATAAAATTAATCCTGCTGGAAAATAACACCAAAGATGGCTATTCTTCTTCTGAAAAGTATTGTCCATCACAGCCTTCCAGAAATCCTCAAAGGCCAGTTCAGCTTTCAGCTGTGAGTTGCCCATTGCCTTTTATGTCAGAATGAAGATTATCAAATACGCAATCAGTGGGATGTCACAGACCATCATAATTTATAGCACCACAAAATGCATCTCAGGCTGGGTCTACATCTTTTACTCCAGAATGAAGGGTTGTCTCATTTCTGGGGGAGAAGAGGCAGCCTCAGCAAACCCAGCAGCACAGATATATATTTCAGCAGAGGGAGGGCCAGAGGATGGGAAGCTGGCACCAGGTTTAGAGGTGGTTAACAGATTACAGCTAGCCCTATCGTTGATCAGAAAATGGTGGGTTTGTTTAAATAACAGCTCTCTTTTTTCTTTCGCAAGAGTCAGCTTTCTGTGGCACTTAATTTATTGATTTCTTCAATTTTCATAATTGCAAGCATATTCTATTGCTCACATGATAGTGAACTGGAACTACTTAAATACAGAGCCTGTGGCTCATCACAAGAGGTGAAGTCAAGTCAGTGACACCAATTTACCACAGAGATTAGGAACACAAGCTAACATAGCAGCATTTTACCTTAAAATTATTTTGGTAGAACTGTGTTTTTTTCAGTATTTAGACATTTGCCAAGGAAAGGAAAACTTCTGTAGGAAAAAAATCCCAAAAGCTCAACTTATATCAAATCAAAAGTGAGGTGTGTTCATTTCACAACATAGACTGGATCATTGAGCATCAGCTGTTCATATGAGTATCTCATAAAGTATTAACACTAACAAGCCCAGTAGCAACACTTCATCCCACTTAGTGCTGCAACCATAATACTGAAAAATACTTTTTAAAAATCTATTTAAGAAAAAAAAAAGCACCTGAAATCTTGCCTTCTAGCAAGGAAACATTTCCAAAAGTTGTACCATCTTCAAAGTATAATCATTTTCATTTATCTCTGAAAAAGACAGCAAAAAGGCAGAATAACATTGTTATATTAGAGGGAAGAGAGAAATGTAGTAAAAAACTGTTATAACTGCATCAGCTATATCAGGGGACTTCTAATTACTTTAAAATCTAAGAGAAATCATAACACTAATAGAAACAAGGACATGACAAAAAGCAGCATAGACCCTTTTGTCTTCAGTCTTCATCAAAAATGATTAAGCATGAACAGACATTTAACTAGTTTAAATGAGGTGACAGCAATACACACCAAAGGAAGAACAGGTCAATGAGCACTAAGATAAATTAGGTGTATCTGAGTCAGCAGGAATTGATGAAATTCACCCTAGACTACTTAAAAATATAGCCAATGTAATCTCTGAGTCATTAATAATTATCTCTAAAAATGCAAGAAAAGTGGGGGTGGTCCCAGAAGACTGCAAATTAGCAGTCACAGTACCTATCTGTATAAATAAGAAAGGAGGGAAAAGATCTAGGGAATTATGGACCACTTAACCTAAGACTGATTCTCAGAAAAATATTGTCTTAAAATTATGAAAACATCAATTTGTAAACACTTGTCACATGCAAAGCAGATAACATGAGATTGTGAAGAAAAAATCAGGTACAACCAAATTAACTTCATTTGGTGACCCAGTGGAATAGGGGGAATAGGAGTTGTAAAACATTTGAACATTTTACCATAAAATAGTCTTAAGAACAAACTGACAAAATGTGCTCTGAATAAGATAGGTACACATTTAATTGAAAAACTATATTCAGTGAAACACTAGTTTCACTAGTTCAGTAGTTTCACTACTGAACTGGAGAGTGAGGACTTTTGGTGTGTCCTTAGGCAAATGAGTCCATTTGGTATTATTGGCATTTTCACTAGCAACTTGGATGAATGTGTTTGCTACTATTATAGAGCTATAGAGAGCTCTGAGCAAGACAAGATCAGTCTTGAAAAGTATCTTGATAGATAAAAGCTGCCCAGAAAGCAGCCAGACTGAAATACACAAGCACAAATGCAAAATTATTCAAAGAGAAATATGTAAATGTGCAAATAAATAATAGAGAATATCTGTCTGTGTAGAAAACCTGGAGGAAATAGTGCAGCATAGTGGACTCAAATTAAGTGAGTCAACAATACAATGCTGCTGCAAAAGAGGATAAACCAAATTCTCAGAAGTATTGGCAGGAATTTCCAAAGTAAAATACAGGAGACAATTTCTGGTTTTGAGTGAGGCACGAGATGAACTGTTGTATTCGTTAGGGAACTTACTGTCAAAAAAGTGAAAGCAAAAATTCAAAAGAATTAAAAGAGACCATTAAGAATGGTGTTGGTTAAAAACCAGTAGCAGTGATGAAAGGCTGAAGGGCTGAATTGCAGCCCAAGAATAAGACATGTCCAAAGAAGAGCAACAAAGCTGGTGAGGGGTCTACAGCACAAGTCTTCTGAGGAGCATCTGAGGGAACTGGGGTTGTTTATTGTGGAAAAAAGGAGGATGAGGGGAGACCTCATCGCTCCCTACTGCTACGTGAGAGGAGGTTGTAGAGAGATGGGGGTCGGTCTCTTCTCCCAAGTAACAAGCGACAGGACAAGGGGAAATGGCGTCAAGTTGTGCCAGGGGAGGTTTAGATTGGATATTAGGAAAAATTTCTTCACCAGAAGGGTTATCAAACATTGGAGCACGCTGCCCAGGGAGGTGGTGGAATCACCGTCCCTAGAGGTATTTAAAAGACAGGTAGATGTGGTGCTGAGAGACATGAGACATGGTTTAGAGATGGGTTTGGCAGTCTTAGGTTGATGGTTGGACTTGATGATCTTAAAGGTCTTTTCCAACCTAAACGATTCTGTGATTATATGATGCTAAGAAGGCTGACAGCAATCTTCAAAGATATAGGCGCCTATTACAAAGATGATGGCAGTCAATGATTAAATCTGCCATAGGTCTAGGCATAATCAGATTAATATCTATGCAGCAGACTGAGGTTAGATTTGAGGGGATAGCTAACTAGACATGTAGGGGAATAAACAGTATTTAGAAGTTAGAAAGATTTGGAAAAAAAGCAAGGTGGAATGTGTCCTGAAGAAGACGCTTTTTCTGGCTCCATTGTGAAGAGGGGGAATTTAAGTAAATCACTTTAAACCTTGTTTAACAAGCTTTACAAAAAAAATTCTATTCTTTACTGAGTCTACTACTAGACTCATCCCCAGCACCTTTCTTCCCCTTCCACTGCACTGCAGAGAAAGCACGCCCGGAAAACTTTTTGTTGCACAGTGCTTTAGGTGCAGTAAAACAAAGGGTCACATTTGCAGTTCTGTCCTGCCTTTCCCTTGCAGATCTGTGCCCTTCACTTGAGCTGCTGTGGCAGGGTTTGTCTCAGGGCAGGGTTTTTGCCGTCTTCTCATGCTGTTGTTCTCATGTTGCTGCTCTCGTAGTCCTGCACCTGCAAAATCCAATATTCTTGTTATATCAGATTTCTCATGGGAAGCAATGCATGAAACTCACCTCTTCTTTCTCTCCCTTTTCTTACCCCCTTCCTTTACAGGTTTCAGTTTATGTTAGAGGATTACTCCAAGTGGAAGTGTGAGTGGTTCCCTGTCAAAGTATATAGTGCTAGAGAAAAAGCACAGTGAAAATTCACTGTGTCATCTTTATCGTCATCGCATGCTGCACTCTAACTTTCACTGTCAGAATTGATGTCTGCCATCAGCCATGGACACCCTAGTAAAGTTTTGTGCATGTAAGCCTGTCTCAGCATCCTTCGTCCAAAATTTTAGATTCTATAAGAATAGAAATTGCTTGAGGGTAAGCAGAAAGTGCCAGCTGAGATGCTGAAATTGTTATTAGTAGAACCCAGGCCTTTTTCCTGTGGACAAAACCAGAAAAAAACTGTAATGGAAAATGGATAACCAAAAAGCTGGCAATTCTGCTCTTAGTAATGATCCTTACCTATAACTGCTAGAGAAAAACACATGTACAGCAAATAAGTTATCAGCCCTACTGAAAACCAGCAAAATTCTTTGAGCTTGGGCTGTTTCAGACATTGCTTGTAGCTGCTTCTCTATTTATGGCAGTACTACGGAATCTGCCACGTCCCTGGCTGAGCCAAAATTTGTTTAAAAATACGTAAAGAGAGACAGACAGTCAGCAAGACAGAGAAAAACTATTTAGAGAGTGGGAAGAAAAACACAACTGAAGGAACCGATGGTCCCATTTCCAGTGTAGTGAAGATCATGATGGGTGCCTGCTTCTCCTTGATTAGGACAATGAAAACTTGGTATGAACACTGTGGTTTGATGCCTCTGAAGACAATAAGATAAACAATCACAAAGGTACATATTGCTCCCTTCAGCCCAAATCTCATCATATCAGTGTTGTACCAGGAGCCCCAAAAGGGGTTGATAGGTAAAAAAGACACCATTCTTTCGTTGTATTCGTTAATGAGTTAGACCGTATTTCCAGCACAACTATATTTGATCATGATTTGCAGTCCTCTCTGCTTATTGAGCAGACATGATCTCAATACCGTATTTTCATCCAAGGATTAGACCTTTATGTATGGACTAATTCAATCTTGTCTATTTTTTTTGTCTATTCTTATAAACTACAGGATGGACTGAATTATACTTCCAACATTTTGGACAATTTCAAGTACAAGGCCCTTTCACAATAGGCCATTTCTCTGAAACCAGTGTAATTTACAGAAAATTACTATTTTAAGACATATAATTATTCCGTTTCTCTAAAAGGCTGATGCTAGTCGCAGCAGCTGCAAGTGATATTATAGCAAGAATCTTTTCTAGCCATTGCCTGCACTTAAGTAATTTGTATCTGAAATTATTAGGAAGTTTAATATTTGTATGTAACTACTTTAAAGTTTGAAGTAGAAAAGTTTGTGTTCATAAAGCAGTAGTCTGAACTGCAAAATGACTAATAAAAAAGAGTAATTTCTTATTGAATGTGGATTTTTGAGCATGGTGAAAGTTCTCTACTACATTTAAACAGTATACAATACAGCCATCAGTAAATCACATATCACAAAGTACTACACAAAGATTACAGTTAATGTTAGTTAATGGATTCTTAGTTAATGAATTACTTTACAGTATTCTAGAAAATGCCACAAACATTTTTCCTTTGAAACATTGATATATTATGCAAACCTTTTCTGCAGACATATTTGGTTCCTCTTAAATCACTATCTGTAAAATAAGTAATCTAGCAAACAATGTGTGTCATTTTTCTCTTTATCCAATCTAGGCCAAGTCTTTAAATTATTCATTCGATAATACTAAACTTTTTTTTTTCTCTATATCACAGAATCACCAGGGTTGGAAAGGACCTCTGGAGAACATTTGGTCCAAGGCCCCTGCCAGAGCAGGTTCACATACAACAGGTTGCACAGGATGGCAACCAGGCAGGTTTGGAATGTCTCCAGAGTCAGAGACTCCACCACCTTTCTAGGCAGCCTCTTCCAGTGCTCTGCCACCCTCAAAGGAAAGAAGTTCCTCCTCATGTTCAGATGGAACTTCCCATGTTCAAGTTTGTACCCATTGCCCCTTGTCCTATCACTGGTTACCGCTGAAAAAAGACTGTCCCCCTCCTCCTGGCACCCTCCGTTTAAGTATTTGTAAACATTGATGAGATCCCCCCTCAGTCTTCTCTTCTCTAGACTAAAAAGACCCAACTCCCTCGGCCTTTCCTCATAAGAAAGATGTTCCAGCCACCTAATCATCTTTATGTCACTTCGCTGTACCCTGTCCAGCAGTTCCCTGTCCTTCTTAAACTGGGGAGCCCAGAACTGGACACAGTACTTCAGATGCAGCCTCATCACATCAGAGTAAAGGGGGAGGATGACCTCCCTCAACCTGCTTGCCACACTCGTCTTGATGCACCCCAGGATGCCATTGGCCTTCTTGGCCACGAAGGCATATTGCTGGCTCATGGTCACCCTGTTGTCCACCAGGACTCCCAGGTCCCTCTCTGCACAGCTGCTTCCCAGCAGGTCAGCCCACAACCTGTACTGTTGTGTGGGGTAATTCCTCCCCAGGTCCAGGACCCTACACTTGCCTTTGTTGTATTTCATATAGTTTCTCTCTATCCAACTCTCTGACCTGTCCAGATCACGGTGAATGGCAGCACAACCTTCAGGTGTGTCAGCCACCCCTCCCACTTTTGTGTCATCAGCAAACTTGCTGATGGTACACTCTGTCCCTTCATCCAGGTCATTGATGAATACACTGAACAGGACTGGACCCAGCACTGACCCCTGGGGAACATCACTAGTCACAGGCCTCCAACTAGACTCTGACCCACTGATCACAACCCTCTGAGCTCTACCTGACAGTCACTTATCAGCCTTGGGGAAGGAGTCCTGAATCCTGTCTGAGCAGGGATGAATTAGAAGACTTCATAAGGTTTCTTCCCACACCTATACAACTTTTATGGTATTAGTTGGGAGTAGTACCTGAGATTAATAAACATAGTCTTTCTCTTTCACTCTTGCTCTTAGTCTTGTTCTCACTCTTGCTCTAGCTCTATGTCTTTCTCTTGTATAGTATTTCAAATTAAAAAAAAATATATATAAATTCATACCAAAACATTCAAACCATTCAGCAGAGCCCAGGAAAGCCTGAAGACTTCCTTTTATATCTCCAGTATAAGAGCATACTGTACCTTTTTTAAGAAGATGACTGATAGTGTGAAGTTTAACACATTCATGACATGTCTGATTTACAGAAAATCAATAACTAAATTCTCCATTTATATAAAAGAAATCTGCATCTGCTATGAGTTGCTCAGATGATGAGGCAAGATGACCAGCTTCCAGCTAAGGGGAATCCAAGTCTATTTCTGTAAAGTGAACAGTAAGTTTTTTGACAGTAATATGACAGGTTGCCTCATGTAATGCCATTTTTGTGTTCTGCTAAAAGATTTGGATACGTACTGATAGGATTTCTTAGATATTAGGTCATGAAGGCATGCAGCTTTATGTCTTTGACAAACCCTTATTGTCGTAATTTTCAAGCATTTCTGTACTACAGCTACTTTGTGTCTTGTAGCTGCTGGTAGAGTATGCAACAGTACTTGAAGTCAGGAACTACAGAAGAGTTTAGTGCCCTATTTATCTCCTTCAAAGCACCATTAGCTTTGTATTAGGGCAGTTACACCAGACAAGCAATGCTCTGCTGTCAGGAAATCAATGCTTGTGTTGACAGCCTGAGGGTATACTCACCACTCTCCTTCGTAATGCTGGCTCATTCCCAAATTATATTTATATAGACTTCTGTCACTTATTTTGTGTTCTCCAGATGCCATTTATAGCTAACAGTTCTTCACGTGGTACCTTAGATAATTGTTACTCACTAATCTAATGAGAAAGACACTCACTGTGTGCAGTTTCACTCTAACATCAATTCTTGATTACACAAGCAAAATACATCTATAGAAGCTTTAAGCTATTTATTTCAGTCCTTTGTCCTTTGCCTGGACTTTTGAAGAGTATGAGTCTGAACTTCAAGTTTAATGTCATCTATCTAACCAAATTTATGAGTGGTAAGAGACAGAATACCACAGGAATAAAGACTGAAATGTATTTCAGTCAAGGAGGTCCACTTTTGAAAGTTCCTGTGGGGCTGAACTGATAGTATAGACATAGAGTTGGACATATTGTTCAGTAATAATAATGGACAAAGTAACAATTGATGATGTTTAACAGCCTTCTGACAGGCAGCAACATATACGGAGAGAAGTTCAAGAACTGTCTTTAATTTCTTTAGGTAGCCTGCTTTCATAGATGTGATCAGTGCAAGAATTTTATGGTGTTAACTAAGGCTAAATACCACTTTATACAAATAGGTCAGCTAAACCTCATCTAAGTGACTGAAAGGAAGAGCTCTGCTATTGACTTGGGCCAAGGACTAAGTGGGTATATCCTGCTTAGAGTTTGAATAAAAACTGATCTGTTTGATCAGTTTTATTCCAAAATAAATAATATCTTAACATTCACGGCCTTCTTCTCAAGAGGTTTTTTACCAGTGGAGTAAATTGTTACAAAACTCTTACTTATAGTGTTCCTTTTCACCCTGAATTCTTGAGAAGCTCTGAAAAAAATGTCATCGAGTACAGCAGCCTTTCACGGATTCAGTTCATTGCTCATCTTTTATACTAGAACAGTCCTGAAAATAAGGAAGACATCTGACAGCTTGACTTGTTTTGATGGAGCTCTTTGTAGATTTTTCTTCAACAGGATTTATTTACCAGAATGTTTTTGGTCCTGGCAAGCTGTATGGCTATCACATTTTATTTCTTTGCACCACATTGCTGGCATCTTGGTTTACAACACCCATAAGCAAAGAAGCAATCAGCAACTTTAAAAAGTTGACTTTTTAAAGTTAACATTTTCCATGGCATCTTATTGTTTTATTCTGGCCAGTCTTGTAGATTTTAGGAATAAGATTTCTCTGCACTGGATCCACCTGAATTCCAGTGTCCCTAGAGTGCTTCAATTTTCATTACATAGGAGGAAGCCCTATACTTTTTTAAGACATTCCTTTAAAGCCCTAGGAATTGTCAGTTTCTGCTGATCTCTTCAAAACATTAAAAAGTCCACTTTGGCTAGTCAGATCCTAAGGAATTTTATTATGTTTTTCTAGGTTACACAGTCTACTCACTACACATTCTAGCAAGGCTTAAGCACTACTGATGCCCTAACCTGAAAAAACATGTAAGGATATACTGATACACCTTCCCAGTGTGTGTGCGTTGTTAAGCCAATTTTATTATCATATAATATGAAGATCATACATTTAGCATACTCTTCAGCAATTTCTTATTTTTGTTGTTCTTGTATGGTAGACCAGCCATTGGTCGTCCAAAGTTATGTTTAAGAACAATTCTCTCTTATGACTATATTAGTCCGTAAATGTTGCGTTCACAATTAAGGTGGCCGTGGAGGAGGGGAGTGAGTGAAAGAGATACCCAGAGGTCTGTTAGGTTCAATAACAACCAAGGCTTTTGGACAGTTTTCTAAGACAAAATAATTAAGGACACAGTAGTAGAAGGAGACTAGGACACAACAGAAAAGATTTATTAAAGGTACTCTATTCAAGACTGTTCTCTTATGTTTCTTTGATAAAATAACTGACTACCAAGACAAAGAAATCATATATATCCCATATAACTGAAGCTGAGTAAAGCATTTCTTATGATGATACACAGCAAAGGATAAATTGGACTAGGAGTTAGTACAAAACACTGAAAGTAACACGAGAAAACAGCTAGAAAAGGAAATAATCATACGTTGGGTTCAAGTGAGTTGCTAGGATAGTTCCTTAAGGATTAGTCTTGAAAAATACCCTTAAATTGTTTTACTTATTTATAATAAACAACAGTGATAAAAAACCACATAAAATATTGAATAATATTTTCATTAACGAATTTGATAGAGATGCACTCACAAAACTTGATGATGGTAAAGTTGGGAGTCTCTGCCAATATAGAATTACGCTACTCATGAAGTAGCATTGTGTGACCTTGTGAACTGAAATAATAACAATAAGAAGAAATCTAATAATACCAAAAGCAAGGTCGTTCCCTTAGGGACTATTCACTTGAACTTTAGCTATATAATGGGTGCTCATCAGTTGTAAATGGCAGAGCAAGACCTTGGTATACCTGTTCATCATAGGATGTCCACAAGCCAACGATCTGATGACCCTGGAAAATACAAATGTGTTAGCTGTATAAGTCAGGTGAAGTATTTTTAATAGTCAGAAGTCTTTTATGCAGCCCCTGAAAGTATGAGAAAGATAGCATTTCCTCTCCGTAACAGTGATCTCCAGGGGTAGGTGAGTGATGAGTTAATGGTGAGTAATGAGTCTCATCTGGAAGAGTATGCAAAATGTTCAATAAAGATAAATTCAAATAGGGCCAGGTTTAGACAGGGGTTACCAGGGAACAGAGAGACCATCTCTTTAGTGAATACTAGACATGCTTGAAATGTTTTGTGCAATGGAATAAGGCCTGAGCAGGGAATAGAGTACTCTTCATAAACATATCAGAGACATAAATACTAGAACAGAACGATTTAAGTGAAAGCACAATGTTAGAACCAAACAAAATGGTATTGATGTGGTCTGGAAGACTTGAACCAGGAGAAAAATGGGACTCTAGAACATCCTTCAAGGAGGAATAGTGGGTGGAAGCATCCTACCTTAATCTGTTTATAAAAGACATAATGAGAAGTTTATTTGAAATAGCAGCAAACTGTGCCTAGCAGGTCCCTTTCAATTCTATGCTCTGATGTAGTACACTTCTGTAGTGAAAGAAAATAAATCTTTCTCTAATAAATAAGGATCAGAAAAGCTAATACAGATATCAACCTTTCTTGTCAAAACTGAGAGATAAAATGTTGCTATTACCCAGTGACAGCACATTTTCTCTAACGGAGTTAATTATCCCATTACGATAGGTTATCATTAGCATTAACTATTGATACCAAAGTAACATCAAGAGGTCCCAGCCAAACTCAAGGCTCCACTATTCTGGGGGCCTGTGAGAACAAAACCAGCAGAAGACAGTCTGTTTTTCAAAGAACTGCAGCCCAGCTTCCCAGCTAGTGCCTCGGGCCCACCATGGCATGTGTGTGTGATAACTGCCCACAACAAGGAGCCCATTTAATTTAATAGTCCTGCTCACAGTATGCCAAGGCAGGCAGGCAGGTATAAGTTCTAGCAGACCGGAGACAGACAAGGGGGATAGAAAAAACTGTGAGGAAGAAAATTGGATTCCTGTCCCTGGAATTTTATTCTTAAAAAAATAACATAGGGACACAAGGATAGGCACTGTAGGTCAGACCAGAGTGAATTTGATGGTGGTCAGAAATTAAGGAGGAAGGAAAGATTGAGTGACCACTTTCCTATCCTTGTCAGCCAGCTTCTGTTAATCTGTTGTGAGAGAATATACTAAGTCTTAGGCCATACCAACAAACCTAAGCTTGACAGACTTTAATAAACCATAAATTTGTCCAGTCGCTTCTGGAACTCACGGGGAGTTTGGCCTTCATAACATCTCATGGCAATGGTTTACACAGCTTAACTGACTGCTTCCTTTTGCTTAATTTTAAATCTGCTGCCTTTTATTTGTACTGCTTATTCCTGTGTTACAAGAAACCTTCAATAACCAATGCATCTTCACTATCTTCATATACTGTGGGCTTTACAGATAAACTGAGCTACAGGGAGGCAGTTTGCCCAAAGTCCGCAATAGGATTGAGAAAGTCCATAGTAAAATGAAGGAGAGGACACAGACATGTTGGGCTCATGAAAAGAGCTCCCAGACATGAAACTCTCCTTCCACACTCCATGTGTAGATGTGCACAAACATTGTCCAGAAACAATTACACTTCCTCAAGGATGTTATTAATTGACAATATGAAATGGGCAATCTTAGCTTTGCTAGATCAAGTTTTTAATAATATTCCTTTTTTAGGGTCGCAGTCCAGCTAAAAATCCAAGTAATTTCTTTTCAGTTACTTAAAATAACGCAAAAGCCATGCAGGAAATGTATGATCTGAGGTGGAGAAAAAAAAATTTGCTTAGAGCAAGCCAATGGCCAAAGCTACCTTGTTAGGTAATGCACAAAATTCATTTCTTGTTTACACCTAGATTCAATTAAGTCTGGATTCAACCAGGCTCTGAATTACACCCTTCATTCCACTCAAATCTGCCCTTAAATACATATGAAGCTGCAAGGATGTCCTTAGGTACTGTGCTGAATAGGGACAGATGCTGAAATCAAAGCAATAAGTAGCATGTCTTGGAAGTGACCAAAAGCTGAGTTTGTCTCCAGGCTTATCAAACAACTCTGTATTTTAAGTGCTTCGCCATAGTATTGAACCTAGTGAAATCATAGTGCTGATCCAAATATGTGGAACTGCCTTTATTTCTTGTTAGGATGTGGAATTCTGAAAGGAAAAAAAGGTTAATGGTCTACAAAAGGCCTCAAATATGTGCTGGTGCTGCTACAATGTCAGAACACTTGTTTCCTTTGGTCTGTGGCTGGGAATTCGGTTGCTCAACAACAAAGGGTCTCATTGTCAGCCTTTCACACCCAGAAATACACAAGTACTCAAGCTCACATGTACTGCATACTACATTGCAAGAGTAACTAAGAAAACTTCTCTGAACTGCCTGACAGTTGTACTCGTGTGCAATGTGGAGTAGCTCTCACTCTCTCTGCTTCATGAAAACGATAAGGTGGTTCAGTATGAGAAAGGGGAAACTGGCCAAAAGGAATGGGAAGTAGGCAAGAAATAGCACAAAACCCTGAAAAACTAACTTTTCTACTGACAACTTTCTAGTATGCATTTTTCCAGCAATTTTAGATTTGGTTTGAGACATCTGAAAAACAGTGTAGCTATTTTTTTCTGGCAGTGTGCTTTCCTTTCTTGTACTTGGTGAACTTTATTGTCCAGAAAGATAGACAGAACAGCCATGGCACAGTGCAAATATTTTACAGGAATATCTGACAACAGCTTTCTAGCCCAGAATAAATTTAAGATGTGCTTGCCTTGAAGAAACAAGGGGACAAGCATGCAGAATACTTACTGCTTTTATTGCCTTAACAAAAGCAATGGTATAGAAGCAGCATTTGGAAAACTTACACAAATCAGGCTGTCTGCAAACATTTATTAATGTCATTCTATAAAAATAAAGCCCCTACGCCGATTAGCTATATCGCAGTGCATTTCACACATGTATTAAGACAAGATCAGGAGACCTTGTTACGGATGGGGTAAACTTCTGGAAGTTGCTGCTGATTGCAGTCACATTCAGTTTAACAATGTTGCTCCTCATAAATATCTTAATGAGTCTCAGGATATTTTTCTTGGCCTGTGAGATTAGTAATATCCAGAAAGAGTGAGTTCTATGCTCAGCAGGGAAATAGGTTCAAGCCTCCGTCTAGTTTAATGGGTTGCTTAAAAAGCAGCTCCTGGAATGCTCTCTTGCTCCTGATGTCTCCCCAAAACTGAGCTGGCTCATGAGATAAATAGGAGTATGCAAGGAAGGATGCTGTGTGTGGTGGTGAAGACTGAAGTTTTTTAAAAATTAATGCTGAAAACAAAATTGCATTTTATACTTGCTTTGCTGTTCAACAGACAGTCAGCACAGGTAAATACGCTTTATAAAAACAAACCCACTAAAATTTAAGAAAAATATCATATTTGAAGAAGGAAATTCACCTAAACAATGTGTCACACCTGTTAATTTTGTGCCAAGAAGCCCAAAAAATTCAGGGGCAGATAATTTTGAAGACCGGTGAAATACCATATCCCTGCCCTGAACAGTTTAGACAGGATAGACATGCAAGCACTGTGAGAACTCTTCCAAGCTCCCTAGTTCCATTTTATAGATAAGAAGCTAAAATAACTGCTCAGAAATCACCAGAGAAAGCCTAAGTGACATCTTCTTAACCCTACACTTTACCTCAACAATATCAATATTTCTCACATACAGGTTATTCTGTTACTTTCTTATAAAGAATTTTTAAATACGAACATTTAACGCCAGCATCACTGATACTGCACCATGCTTTTGAAAGTCCTGACTACAAATCTGCGATAATTTTAACACAAGCATTAGGAACCATTCAAAACCAAAGAGAACACGTTGCTGGCTGCAGCTACAGGAAGACTGCTGCAACTAAAAATTATGTACTTGTAGAGTGTTGCTAGAATCATGATGTATTATAAAAGGAGGGCAGAATAACTCCATGGACCACTCTATTTGTCCAACCAAAGTGTGGGAAGTGGAAAATTACTTTCTTAAGAGAGAAAAGCAAAAAGAGAGCTCCTTAAAGAAGAGTTTCTGCTGGCCAGTATGGGAAACTTATTACTAACCGGCAGATAGTCTTAATTAATCATCGTTGATAAACTACAAGCAGATATTGCATACAATGCTAAAGTTATGATCTTAATACATATTTAGATTTGTAGTGCCTACAAAAGCGAGTTAGCAAATGGCGTTTTAAAATC
Source organism: Chionis minor (assembly GCA_013398295.1). Taxonomy (NCBI): domain Eukaryota; kingdom Metazoa; phylum Chordata; class Aves; order Charadriiformes; family Chionidae; genus Chionis; species Chionis minor. The sequence continues at coordinate 153,243 of VZSF01006456.1, forward strand.
TGCTCTAAATATTATTGTAAATCCTCAATAGATGGTGCTATCATCTAAGTTAATATCTTAGGTGGTTACGCAAAGGAGCTCAAGGCAAGCGTGTCTGGGATTTATCTGTGAGGAGGGTTGACCACCTTTATGATGTCCCTGTTTATGGTACATGCTTGTGAGAGGACTTCCATTTGCTTTCCACCCCAGGGTAACAATCGCAAACATAGGCAGGTATTCCAGCTACACAACTCCACCTAACAGCGGACAGATTTCAGGCATTTTCACTAAAAGCAGGGCTATTTGAAACGCTGTCTGCAGAAGATGGCATACCTTTCATCATTTTCCTTCCATAGTTTGAAATGGTTGAAATTTGGAACAAATTAAAAGTGTGAAATTCAGTTTCACAGCGTGGCAGAATGTTGCAGGCTGCTCTTACATGGCTCAGCGTTGGGGAGGCAGAATGAGTACAACACCAGCCTTCTCACTGACTTGACTGCTTGGAAAGCAGCTGTGTGTTTCCTCCACCTACAGACTAGACTCAGCCATCAACCCCAAGGCAAATTTTCTAGTCATTCTGTAATTTCAGCTTTAGATTACAGTATCCCTTCTTTTCAGGGATGCCCTTCCAAACACCTCCAGGAAAGTTACCCAGAAAGGCACTCTAATCTGATCCTCGATCTGTTTTAGGATTTAAATCTCTCAGACGGAATCACCTAATTCTACCGTCTAGGTTTCAAGACTTGGAAGAATTTAAAAAGATAAAGAAATAACAGTATCATTCAGGAAGTGAAGCATCAATGAGTAAGGTACCATCAGTTTCCCCATTAAAATGTAGTAAATATTTGCTCAGTCACTAATGGTTGGAATGTTCTCTTCTTTAATGACAAGTCCAGAGTATAAATTAAATTAAACCATTAGCTAATTCCCCATTTTATATCCTGTTTCAATCACATCTACTACTGTTTGATTGCCTACTCTATGTTATCTGAAATACTATATATATATTGATTTGTGGACATTAATATAAGATGAAGAGCACACTAAAAAAGTAGCTCCAAGAAACCACAGATGAATAATTAGACTATTAGGACTTCCTAATTGTCCTTTATCTCCTTTGAGTATTTAAGAGAAAACAAATTTTAAATATATTACCAGTAAGTCACTGAATAGGAAATAATAATAAGCAAGTGACTGTAATTGTTAATCAATATGATAAGAAAACACAAACATGGCAACAATTGCTGGTAACAATAATATGGCAAGGTCTGGTCTTGAGTTAGGTTTGGACTCTGGCATCCTGACTCACCTTGAATGACATATTCTGGGAACAATTCCACAGCATCATGTGTGTATCTGTACCAGTCTGGAAAAGCACTGGTGAGCATGGTGTAGTTGGTGTCATTCCTATGATTACTCACAAATCGTTTGCCCGAGAAAATCTGGGCATTCCTGACCAATCCTGGTCTTTGGGTAGGGACCCTCACACAGGCTGGGCTTGGACTCATGGAGTAAATACTGTTATGTTTCAGACACACTGACGGATTATAGCCTCTATTCTTTACTCAGGTCTAATTCAGACAAATTACTACTGAACAGGCATTGGTCAAAAGAAGTCTGTTTAGTATATTACTCCCCTGAAGAGGTACCGGGTACTTAAATATTTCCAGCTGTGAGGCACAGAGTTTGCCTCTTGGACTAGGCCCATTTGCACTACTTAGCCAAAATTATGTGTAGTCTGTGGTTCTTGAATGAACTAAGATGAAAGACAGGCACTGTGAAGCTCAGCCCTGACAGCGTGGATTCTGCTCTCTTTGGGAAGTTTAACTCATGAAAAATGAACATTTACAATTTTCCAGGTATCTATCTAGAGGGTTAAACGAGAGTTTTGCAGATCATATTTGCAGACCAAAGCCATGACTTCTGGCTGGCTTAAAGCACACCAAGCAAGCTGCAGGAAAATTAAAGCCTGGATAAAACCCTGGCAGGTGGATTCTACTGAAAGATTTGGGATGATCACGTTATGATCTGCAGCAATCCCATTATGACTGAGTGTCTGTTATAACAGATGCTCAATTAGAAAAGTTGTGTGCCCATTTGTATTCCCAAACATTTTGAAGTACTGTTTCTATAAGCCTCCATGTGTACAATTCCTGATAAAATCAAGAGTTTTCTAAGAATAATCCACTCCCAAAGGACAAAAAAGTGACAGAAGGACACTTCAGGCAATGAATATGACACTGCTTAGATAGCACAGGAAAAATACTTATTTTTGCTGAAGCCTGAGAAAACATGAATAAAGCACTAAAATATGAAACCAATGGAAGGAACACTAGCTGCTTTGAATGTTTTATTAACAGATAAATAATTAAAGGAATAAAATCCAAACTGGAGACATATGAGTGGTTTGTGAAAATCACTGCCATGATATAAAGACTACAAAACTGTATAGGCAATGGTCGTTAGGGGTTTTAATTTGGAAATTAGGCAGTTTTCTGAACCTCTAGTCATCAGGTTTTTAACAATCAGAACTGCATTTAAGAAGTAACCAAATGTATTCATTCTGAGCAATGTGAGGTAATTTTATGAAGCCAAATGTAAATGATGGATTAAGAAGAGTGCAATTTTCTATTCTTGGGCTGATGTACTTCATTAGAACTGAAAGAAGGTGAGGCAGCAGGAAGCCTTCTCATGCAGACTTCATGCAACACTTTAAATTACTGCAGCACGCATACAACTAATAAATTGGAAAGAGACATTTCTAACAGGAGGGGAGTTGGGATCTCTGTAGCTTTCCAAGACAGTGTCCTTCCCCGGTCCATTTTGGGCAACAAAAACTGTTCAAGATGAGGGAAATGGCAGTAAAAGTCTGAATGCCCCACTCACATCTCCTCCCTAGCTAAGTTACCTCCTGTTCAGTATTGATACTAAACTAAAGTTTTATGAAAGTTCAATTGATTTTTTAGTATTCTATGAAATATCCTTTCCATAGGACTTTAAAATATTATTAGGCTGAACTCTTTTTCACTTCTGACCTTTCACAGACATTGCGTCTTGCATTGATTTTTCAGCTCTTTGATACTGGCTGAGCTACAATAGTTCCAGCAAATAGGAGAGGAGGAGGAATCAAATGCCATTGCATTAAAGAACTGAAAAGAAATTATCTTAGTTCGATTACCAACAATTCAAGTTTCCCATCTCCTCTCCTCAGCACATGAAACCTTCAGAAATAAGTCACCAAGCAAACGCTTTTTTCATATTCAGTCCAGATTCAGCAGACTGAACATTGCTTCCAACCCCCTTTATCAATTACTCTTAGGATTAAAAACATGTATTAAAATAAATACCTGAGCTGAGTCTTTAGGCAATACTAAATATTCTCTTTCTCAACTAAATGATTTTCTGTCAGCTGGCTTGTCAGGCTCCTGAGGGAGCAGCAGGGGATCATTTGGAAAGAATTATGTTGCACCAGTGATAAATTAAATCCACTTGAATCAATAGCATTTAGATTTTATAGGGATATATCCAAGACACTATCAATTAAAACAAATCCTGACTCAGTAGGCTTAGTTTTCACATCAGGGTGTTACTTAAGCCAGTCTCCTAGAAGATAGCGTGGGGTATTTTTATCTCCAATTCAGACATGTGATTGATGGACACCAATACTTGACCTGTTAATTCCTGGCTCTTTTTATGCCAGGCATGATGTATAGGCTTTGTTTTCACTGTTCACAAGCAAGAGTCCAGTGCCACCTGAACTCTCAAAAGATATCTGGGACACCCACAAAATGATGGGAATCTCTTAAATGACCAGTAGATCTGTGTCCTGGCAGGAGACCCTAGTGCATCTCAAGGGGCACTAAGTGCTTATATGTAGGCAGCTAATTCAAGTTGATCTTAAAATTGAATCTCAAATAGATCAAATTAAAGGAGTTTAGGGTGAGTAACTCAGACCAGCCATCAAAATCTTTTGTACCTAAACTCAGCAAAATTCTTTCCACTGGTAAAATTCCCCACCTAAAGTCATTTTAGCAGTACTGCAATTTTATTGGTACTTGGATTAAGGAATTTACAGAAGCCATTCAGAAAACCTTTAGTATCATCCATAGGACATGATGTGGAACATCACCAAGAGGGTTTAGGGCTCTGAATCTGGTGATCCAAGTTGGTATTTGGGTTTTTTTTCTGATGTCTCTAGAAACAAATATTAATCATGTCAATGAAGGCACTAAGTGAGGACTGCAGATACTGCAATTTGTTTCTTGGTTAACATTCAGGGGTTTAGGTTTGTTTTTGTTTGGGGAGACTTGTTTTATAAAGACTCTTGATTCCAGCAGCCATGTCTTAGAAAAAGCCTCCAATCATAAATTCAAGCAGAAATGATGCCCTGTTGCTTTTATAATCTGATTTCACCTGTTGCCTTAGAATTGAGAAAATTTGAAAGAGTGTGAAGGTAGATTAGAGTTCTATTACTTTCAGTTTCACCTCCAGAAGACCTGAAGGGTGACGAAGTCACAAGTAGCACCTGCTCTGTCCTCCACCAGTACATTTTGGGGACCCAGGAGGATGCACACCAGCAAGATTGGCATGAAATACATGCCTTGCTAGTGAAATCCTTCTATTTATGTCTCCAGATCCCTCATCCTACCCAGTCACGTTAACAGATGCAAAGAACACAGATTTTAATCTCCTAGATTGTGTTCCAGTCTAGTATGAGTAAGCAAGCAGCTAAGACCTCCAAGGTTGAAGTAATCATGTATTTTGAAACCTCAGTTCAGGCTGTTTCCAGGAGCATGAGATTATTTTGGCAATATAATCTCTTAAAGGATAAAGGTCATGAGCACTTGCTTCTTTCAAAAGGAATTTTGCCCCAGGGAGAAATTCAGACTCAGGCCCATTATAATTACAACGGTAGGATTACATAGAACTTGAATAACACAGTGTCAACAGGGTTTTTCTTGCAGCAGTATTAACCATCCTCAACCAGGAAAAAAGTTTACACGGAAAACTTGGTCAATCAAGCCTACCAGCTGCCTGTAACTTCTTAGCCTACAAATTTTAAAATGCTTTAGTTTGAAAGATGATATTGTAAAGAGATCATCTGAGAGGAGCAGTTTGAATTGCTTTTTAAAACTTTGTAATTTCCCCATTCTTATAAATCTTATTAGAAGCACAGAAAAATTTAGCTTGGAAGGGACCTTTTGAGGTCGTTTGGCCCAATCCCCTGCTCAGAGCAGAGAGAGCATCAAAAATAGATCAGACTGATCAAGGTCAATCCTCCAGAATATTTTAATAACATTTGGAGTGTGTTTTTCAGACAGAACATGTATTTCATTACATATCTAGAATAGACCAGAAATGAATTCACGACTACACTAGGTCACTTACGGTAAAATTTATTTGACCTTTTTTAGTTTATATATTTGACCAGTATGCTAATGATGAATTGGATGGTGTTCAGAACTGCCTCTGTCTTTGCAATGGCTATAAAGGAAGTCTAGACCAGATGTAGCCATCTCCAATTAGTCAGACGAACACCACCCCAAGAACCAAATGCAACCATTCAGTTACATCATCATCAGTTGCATCATCTGCATACAAAGAGGAAATCTAGATGGCAAAATGACACAAACAGCATTTTCCTATAACATATTTGCAGCAATGATTTACGCAAGGATTTGTTTTAGTATGTCAGGTGTCTGAGGATCTTTTTAAACGTTACTTTTCTTATGTGTTTGTTACGCTCCTAAATACATTATTACTCACTTAAGTACAATGACCTGAATTATTAGTGTTCAATTTCACGTTTTTTATCAATTAGAAAAAAGACCATAAGATACATAAAACCATAAAATACATAAGACACAGTTGTGGAGGTCTATTACAGACCATCTGATTGGGATACAGAAGTTGATGTGGCCCTTCAACAGAGAGTTGAGAGTTGCCTCACAGTCACAGGCCTTGGTTCTCATGAGGGACTTGAATCACCCTGATACCTGCTGGGAAGGCTACATGGCCAGGAATGTACAGTCCAGGAGGTTCCTCCAGTGTATTGATGATAACTTTTTTACTCACATGGTGGAAGTGGCAGCTAGGAGAGGTGCACTACTGGACCTTGTACTGACAAAGAGGGACTGGTGGAGGACATTAAGGTTGGGGGCAGCCTTGGCTGCAGTGACCATGAGAAGATAGACTTCAGGATTAGGTGTAGTGGGCATAAAAAGACAAGTAGAATTGCAACTTTGGACTTTAGGAGGGCTAACTTTAATCTCTTCAAGAAACTGCTTGGAGAAATCCCATGGGTTAGAGCTCTAGAGGGTAGAGGGGCTCAAGAGAGCTGATTGATTTTCAAGTATCACTTCCTCCAAGCTCAGGATCGGTGTATCCCTAACAGCAAGAAATCAGGCAGGGGAAGCAGAAGACCAGCATGGTTGGGCAGGGAGATCCTGAGAAAGCTCAAATGAAAGAAGGAACTTTACAGTATGTGGAAGAAGGGACTGACCACTTGGGAAGATTATAAGAATGCCATCAGACTATCCAGGGTTGAAACAAGGAAAGCCAAGGCCTCCTTGGAATTAAACCTGGCAAGGGATATCAAGGCCAACAGGAAGGGTTTCTTCAAGTACATAATAGGCAAAAGAAAAACTAGAGACAATGTGGGCCCGCTATTGAATGAAACATGCTCCATGGTGAGAGACGATGCAGAGAAGGTGGAGTTACTGAATGCCTTCTTTGCTTGTCTTCACTGCTCAGGCCAGCCCTCAGGAGCCCCAGACTTTACAGGTAACAGAGGAAGTCTGGAGCAGGGAAGACTCTTCCTTGGTTGAGGAGGAACAAGTTAGAGACCAACTAAATAAACTGGATATCCACAAGTCCATGGGTCCTGATGGGATGCAGCCGCAAGTGCTGACAGGACTGACAGAAGTCATTGCTGGCTCACTCTCCGTCATCTTTGAAAGGTCCTGGAGAAGAGGCAAGTGCCTGAAGGCTGGAGGAAAGCCAATGTCACTCCAGCCTTCAAAAAGGGCTAGAAGGAAGATCCAGGAAACTACAGGCCAGTCAGCCTCACCTCCATCCCTGGTAAGATGATAGAACAGCTTGTTCTGGTTGTCATCTCCAAGCATCTGGAGGAAAAGAGGGTTATAAAAGTAGTCAACATGGATTCACCAGGGGGAAGTCATGTCTGACTAATCTGATAGCCCTCTACAATCGCATGACAGGAGGGATAGATGAGGGGAGAGCTGTGGATGTTGTCTACCTTGACTTCAGCAAGGGTTTCAACACCATCTCCCACAGAATCCTCATAGGTAAGATGAATGAATGGACAGTGGGGTGGATTGAAAACTGGCTGGCAGGTAGGTCTCAGAGGGTTGTGATCAGTGGGTCAGAGTCTAGTTGGAGGCCTGTAACTGGTGGTGTTCCTCAGGGGTCAGTGCTGGGTCCAGTCCTGTTCAATGGATTCATCAATGAATGTCCTGGATGAAAGGACGGAGTGTACCATCAGCAAGTTTGCTGATGAAACAAAAGTGGGAGGGGTGGCTGACACACCTGAAGGTTGTGCTGCCATTCAACGTGATCTGGACAGGTCAGAGAGTTGGGCAGAGAGAAACCATATGAAATTCAACAAAGGCAAATGTAGGGTCCTGCCCCTGGGGAGGAATAACCCCACACAGCAGTACAAGTTCTGGGCTGACCTGCTGGAAAGCAGCTGTGCAGAGAGGGACCTGGGAGTCCTGGTGGACAACAGGATGACCATGAGCCAGCAATGTACCCTTCTTTACTTTGAGGGTGGCAGAGCACTGGAACAGGCTGCCCAGAGAGGTGATGGAGTCTCCGACTCTGGAGGCATTCCAGACCTGCCTGGACACCATCCTGTGCCACCTGCTGTAGGTGGAGCTGCTGTGGCAGGGCGTTTGGACTAGATGATCTCCAGAGGTCCCTTCCAACCCCTAACATTCTGTGATTCTATGATTCTATAGTCCTGGAGCTTCTTATACTTCTCCTTGAGCTCTGTGCAGATGGACTTAATATAGGCAAATATTTGCCCAAGGAGCAAAAGCCCAATTATTTAAAAAAAAAAAAAAAAAAAGAACAGAATGTCCATATATAGTTTGTTTCTAAGAGTACATTTCATTTTCACAATATCCAGTGGCATAACATGCTGTAATAGCATTAATCTAAAACCTGTCAGAGCAGAATTCACTGAGCATCATACAGGATTGAACTATTTGTAAATTAGCTTGCCAAACAGACTACAATTAAATCACATGCATGTTACTCCAGATCTCAGGAGGAAGGAGGACATTTTATGTAAAGTTTTTGCTTTTCATATAGCATACTTGCTGAAAAGAGAAAACATGATTCCTCTCTGGAAATGTGTTTTGATGCATTTAGGAAAAGATAAAGGCACTTCAGAATATATGCTATGATGAACTGCATGGGACACACTTAACATCACACATACTAGACAACTTCTAAAAAGAAGTGTGGGTGATCACTTTAAGTCATTGAAATGTTGTAGTATTCAGTGGAGCTAGGTTAAGTGATACTGGTTAGATATCTGATCTACTGACTGGTATTTTTTCATTTCAGTTCGGAAAGTGGAGCTTGGAGATGAACAATAATTGTTTCTACTGCACTGGAAATACTTCTGAGGAATCCATTTTCCTATAATCCATTGCTTAGAGCAAAGACTGAGTTTCGTGCAAATCCATTGCATCTCTAAACAGGGCAAAGAAGGCTTCAGGAGCTTCCATGTAGCATCTACTTTGTAAGTGATCTTTTGACTGTAAGCCTATATCCTTTTGCAGGTGATAGGCACTCACAGAAGTAATGAGAAAGGAATGATCCTGACACTTGAAAGAATGCAATAATTAGGAATAGATTTGACTATTGGGCACGAAAGAGGAAGGTGTGTTCTACTTTCTGATTTTGTACAACCACTCATCAGCAGACAGGCACCAGCAAATTCACAGTCCCACTGAATCTCTATGTATTTCTCAGTCTGATCAGTCTCGAAGAGTTGTAATTCTGATCAAATTCAGTGCAGAGTGAACTGATTCATAATCAGCCAGACCTACTATCCATATGCTTAAGCTCCAATTGAATGAAAGAGAAAGGCGAATGGATGCCTCATTCTCAGGCTACAGGACAGAGTGAGACCTATTGAATGTATTTGCTTGTACTTCCATTTAAAACCCTTTTTCTATTAGATTCACACAATTAGAAAAAACCCTTAACAGGTCTGAATCCCTACATAAATACCATTCAGAATGACCAATTTGAACATATTACAAGCCAGCAACATGGAAAGATGACCTTGACTCATGATTCTTTTCCTTCTTAGAAATTTCCAAGGCAATTATAACACTCACAATGACAAAATATAAAGTCCTCAGAGCATATGTGGAAAATAAACCACACATCTGCTGGAAATACAACACAGCAGAGAGGAAACAGTCTAGGTGATTCCCAGAGTGTGTGAGAGAGAACTTCCTGACTCAACTGGTAAGTAAGGCTACCACGGGAGGTGCCTTGTTAGACCTGCTGTTCACAAACAGACATCTGGTGGGTGGTGGAGTGGTCGGAGGCCATCTGGGGCTTAGCACCCATGAAATGATAGAGTTCTCAATTCTTGGAAAAGTAAGGAGGGGGGTCAGCAAAACCACTACCACGGACTTCCAGAAGGCAGACTTCAGCCTGTTCAGGGCCCTTGTTGAGGTAGTTCCTTGGGAGTCAGTTCCGAAGGGCAAAGGGGTCCAGGAAGGCTGGATGCTCTTCAGGAAGGTGATCTTGGAGGCGCAGGAGCAGGCTCTTCCCACGTGCCATAAGACGAACTGCCAGGGAAGACAACCGGCCTGGCTGAACAGGGAACTTCTGCTGGGACTCAGGGCAAAAAGGAGAGTTTACCACCTTTGGAAGAAGGGACAGGCAACTCAAGAAGAGTATAGGGCCCTAGTAAGGTTTTGTAGAAAGAGCACCAGAAAGGCAAAAGAATAGCATGAACTTAATCTGGCCACTGTTGTAATAGATAATAAAAAAGGTTTTTACAAATGTATTAACAACAAAAAGAGAGCCAGGGAGAATCTTCACCCTTTACTTGATGAGCAGGGGAAGATTGTGAGCAAGGATAAGAAGGCTGAGGTACTTAATGCCTTCTTCGCCTTAGTTTTCAATAGCAAAACCAGTTATCCTCAGGATACTCACCTGAGGAGGTGTTCCTCCTCCAGGAGGAAGCAGTTAGTGACCTGCTACACCAACTACATAGTCACCAGTCTATGGAGCCAGATGAGATTCACCTGAGAGTGCTGAGGAAGCTTACAGAGGAGCTTGCCAAGCCACTCTCCATCATTTATCAATGGTCACGGTCAATGGGGGAGGTCCTAGATGACTGGAGGCTTGCCAATGTGACACCCAAATACAAGAAGGGCTGAAAGGAGGATCCAGGCAACTACAGACCTGTCAGCCTGACCTCAGTTCCAGGAAAGATTATGGAACAATTCATCCTGAGTGCACTCACATGGCAAGTGAAGGACAACCAGAGGTTCAGGCCCAGACAACATGGGTTCATGAAAGGCAGGTCCTGCTTTACCAACCTGATCTTTTATGACCTCCTGGTGGATAAGGGAAAGGCTGTGGATGTTGTCTGTTTGGACTTCAGTAAGGCCTTTGACACAGTCTCCCACAGCATTCTGCTAGAGAAGCTGGCAGCCCATGGCATTGAGAGGTGGACTCTTCGCTGGGTTAAAAACTGGCTGGATGGCCGAGCCCAGAGAGTTGTGGTGAACGGTGCTAAATCCAGTTGGCAGCAGGTCTCAAGCGGTGTTCTTGAGGCCTCAGTTTTGGGACCACTCTTGTTTAATATCTTTATTGATGATCTGGACGAGCGCATTGAGTGCACCCTCAGTAAGTTTGCAGATGACACCAAGCTGGGTGGGAGTGTTGATCTGCCTGAGGGTAGGATGGCCCTACAGAGGGATCTGGACAGGCTGGATCGATGGGCTGAGGCCAATGGCATGAGGTTTAACAAGGCCAAGTGCCGGGTCCTGCACTTGGGTCACAACAACCCCAGGCAGTGCTACAGGCTTGGGGAGGAGTGGCTGGAAAGCTGCCTGGCAGAAACGGATCTGGGGGTCCTGGTGGACATTCGGCTGAACATGAGCCAGCAGTGTGCCCAGGTGGCCAAGGCCGCCACTGGCATCCTGGCCTATATCAGGAATACTGTGGCCAGCAGGAGCAGGGACATGATTGTGCCCCTGTACTCGGCACTGGTGAGGCCCTACCTCGAGCACTGCGTGTTCAGTTTTGGGCTCTTCACTACAAGAGAGACATTGAGGTGCTGGAGTGTGTCCAGAGAAGGGCAACGAAGCTGGTGAGGGGTCTGGAGCACAAGCCTCATGAGGAGCAGCTGAGGGAATTGGGATTGTTTAGCCTGGAGAAGAGGAGGCTGAGGGGAGACCTTCTCGCTCTCTACAACTGCCTGAAAGGAGGTTGTAGCGAGGTGGGGGTCAGTCTATTCTCCCAAGTAACAAGCAATAGGACAAGAGGAAATGGCCTCAAGTTACGCCAGGGGAGGTTTAGATTGGATATGAGCAAAAAATTTTTCACCGAAAGGATTATCAAACATTGGAGCAGGCTGCCCAGGGAGGTGGTGGAATCGCCATCCCTGGAGGTATTTAAAAAACAGGTAGATGTGTTGCTGAGGGACATGGTATAATGGTGTTTTTGGCAGTGTTAGTTTTATGGTTCGACTCAATGATCTGAAAGGTCTCTTCCAACCTAAGTAATTCTGTAAACTTTCTCTGTTCTCTTTGTGTGTTTCATTCTAGGTTTTGACAGGGACAGATAATAAAGTGCAGTCAACTTTCTCTTGTGTTACTATGATTTAAACATTAAGCACATTTCTCTGAATAAAACAATTGGCAGTGAGATCTAACAATCAGATTCATTAGTTTATATAACAAGATGGTCTAAATATCTTTGAATTCCAAGTAAAAAATATATCTTTTGCTTGGCAAAATTATTTTAATGCTCCATTAACTTGTAATCTTATACTTTTCTACTACTCCTATTACCAAAGAAAAAAAAAAAAATTCACTGTGTTTTGTGTCATATTAAGAGTTGTGTATATGGTCCTACAGGACTCAGATCCCTCTGCTCATGTAATACACTGTGATTCAGTGGAAAGCATTACATACTTATATGTTCTTATCTCTGATTTAAAAAAGAGATATGGACCTGCAAAGAAACCTGTCAGATGGAGGCCAGTGCTATACAGCACACGAATCTTAAAATGCCCTCTTCTCATCCAGGATTGTCCCAGGGCTGCATGTCCCCTGCACTGCCAGAGGATATGAGCCTTAACCATGCAGGACCTGGGATGCTTCTGTGAGATGATCAAGGTCTTCAGTGTCCAGCCAAAGGCCTCTATCTGCAAGAATGACTAATTCTTAATCCTTGCCAAGGTAAAAATCATAATCACTGGAAAGTAATTGACCTAGGAGGTTTGTTAGTAGGTGCTGGTATTCCTTAGCAAGCGTTTGGTAAATGTTTTGTACACAATCTTTTTCCCCACTCCTCCTAAGAAATTCCACCAAAAAAAGAAAAAATATTTTTATATAGTAGAAATAACCCATATTTGAGCTTTTATGTGTGCAGGGGCAAAGGAGATTATGGGAAGGGGCAGGAGAGAGTGTTCTTTTCTCAGTTTGTAGAAAATTGGGGCAGTTTTTTCCTCAGTTCCAACTGAACTAATTTCACGACTATCTCAAACGGACGTCTTCTGGTATTTAAACTTGTATCAGTTGAAGCTGCCAATATGTGGCATCATTGAGAAAAGAGTCCTAAGGGTACTGTTGAATAACTCCATTTCATGACAGCAAAAACATTTCATTTAGGGAGTACCTATCTCTCCTATAAACTACTGGAAATATCATTAGCTTTCCAAGTGGCAATTGTGGAAATTACTGTAATCAGGATGCCTTAACGTGAAATCTTGGAATGAATGTATGCAAACATAGTTAGTCGGTGTCACTAACGACAATCTGTTTGATTAGTCCCAAGTATTTAATGAAAATAATTTATTTCTGTCCATACATTGCAGTATGTACATACCAATTGTAGGCTCTGTCATGGACTGGTGAACAAAATCAAATTTAATGATGAAGGGCAAGGTATTCATTATTGTTCAAAATAGCTAATCCTCTAGCAGTGTTAGATTATACCCACAGCTCATCTTCAAGGACCTTTTGAATCAAAGTTGATGCAGCATAATTTCTAATCCATCTGAGCTCCATGAGCTGCAAATAGTATGAATATAAATTATTCATTTCCCTACAAAACGTTTTTTTTAAAAACCCAAAGACAACTTCTTTTGCCACATGAAATAAAACATTAGGTCATTTTTATTGTTTCCTGCTTCAAAAATAGCAGGTGGCTGATAGAAAACTACAATGAGTTCCGTTTCTGCTCATCCATCTGCAGCTCACAGTTTATTGTACGGCTTTTATTTATTGGCATTGTATGTCAATGTCAAATGTGTTTGCAGGCTATTTAAGCTTTTATTATACTATGCTTCTATAGGATTAAAAAACAATCTTTGTTTTAACAATGTCTGTATGATTAGTTGATGTGCCAGCAGTAACACTGAGCAGCTTCACTGTATGTCCCTAGGCTGTAACAGATGTTTTTGTCTTCTGGTTTCTTTTAGTGTTTACCTAGCAAAAATTGAATATTACAAATACTGGAGTGTCACTGTTCGTGTCTGCATTGTAACAATAAGGGTCTCAGCATTCCAACTTCAGATCTTCACTTTGCTCTTAAAAAAACATGGTGTTTTACTCATTTAGATAATAAACTAAAAATGAAAGTTAGATTATAAAAATGGTCATATTTTAATCTATGAATAGAATAGAATAGAATAGAATAGAATAGAATAGAATAGAATAGAATAGAATAGAATAGAATAGAATAGAATAGAATAGAATGGAATGGAATGGAATGGAATGGAATGGAATAGAATAGAATGGAATAGAATAGAACGGAATGGAACGGAATGGAACGGAATAGACTAGACTAGACTAGACTAGAATAGAATAGAATAGAATGGAATGGAATGGAATGGAATAGAATAGAATAGAATAGAATAGAATAGAATAGAATAGAATAGAATAGAATATCTACAATGGTCGTCTAGCCCAACTGCCTGACCAATTCAGGGCTGACCAAGTTACAGCATGTCATTAAGGGCATTGTCCAAATGCCTCTTAAATACTGACAGGCTTGGGGCATCGACCACCTCTCTAGGAAGCCTGTTCAGGTGTTTGACCACCTTCTCAGTAAAGAAATGCTTCACAATGTCCAGTCTATATTGTTTCAATTGTATATACACACAATTAGTACTGTTCTATACTGCTTTCATTGTATATACACATGATTAGCACTGTAAGGACTTCTGTCTGTATACAATATATTGGTAGGGGGTTAAAGCTTTTTGAGAAAGAAAGGTTCAGTTTTGGCCCTCCCTTTCGTTTAAAGAAAGAGTCAGTGATGCTCCTATTTCCATCCAAATCAATACAAAATGAAAAGTTTCTAAGTAATTTCAAAACTTTGTTTAGTATTGTTTGAGGTACACAAAAGAGAAAATTAGAGTTCCATCCCACACAGTTTCTCTCTCTCCTGTCTTTCTGTTTAGATTCAATTCATTTTCTCTAGGTCAGATGTATTTAATGTCACAGCCTAAGTCCTTCAAGTCATAAACCCACACATTCACATGTCTGTGAATAAATAGCACACATAAGAGCATGATTATATGCCTTAGGTTTAAAGACACAAATACATATTTCAGCACCCAAAAAGAAATCTGCAAAATTGTAGCGGTTATTATTCAAGGTATTGATTTTAATGAGAGCCAAAAGTCTCAGCATCTCTGAAAATTGGGACACTTATTTAGGTCATATGGATATTAGCCAACTTTTTCAAAAATGGCTGTCTAAATTTAGGAACAGAAATTCAAATTTAAGCATCAACCTCAGTGGTTCAATTTTTTCAATGGTATTAACCACTTACAAGCTAGTAACTTTATTTCACTGCATCCATAGGCCAAAATTTTTCAGAAAGGACTGAATAGTTATAGTATTTGATTTTGGAAGCCTAACTTCTGTGACATGTTCAAAGGCCAGATTTCCCAAGAGCAAGACTTAGCCATTTCTAACTAGGCATATCTGAGTTGTATAGGACTAGGCATCCAAAATTTCTAATCTTTTCTTAAAATCTTGGATCTTTGAAGTAAAGTTTAGGATTTGTAAAATATTTTAGCATTACAGTTGCGGTGCTTTTCCCTACTTTATATGAATAATGATTTTGCATCGCACACACTTATGAATGTGTTTTGGAAACATAACATGGATGTACAGAAGCAGCTGCAGAGTGAGGCCAGTCAAGCTGGGGGCCAAGGATGATGACCCTTCCCAACACAGTATCATCTCACAGCACCCAGACAGAAGCATAGAGAGGAGTCAGGGATGGTGAATGAATGGGGTCAGCCACAGACAAGGGACGGCCAAACAAGCCTTCAACTATGGGCAGGTCCGGGGTGATGCCACAGAGGGCCAGGATGGTGGTGGGACATGGCCAGGCACAGGCATTGATGTGACACAGTGTGGGCAGGGACAGCAGCTGGACCCCAGATTTTGATGCAGCATGCCAGGGCTTGCCTTGAGCACAGCTGCCAACCACTGGGTAGGGAGGAGAGGTTGTGGAACCTGTTGGTGCCCTCAGGCACCTGTAAGTACCTTCATCTTACCCCACTTCAAAAGTCTACATGGTAGCTATCTAAAATGGAGCTAGCTGACACAGATTTTCTATAGTCAGTGGATGGAAAAAAACACCTCCATGGGGTAATACTGATCTATTTTAGATGTTCGTCTTTGGATAAGACGATTCATGAAGACAATGATTTCTCTCCCCTGGCAAATGAAGAATCCTATATAAATCTGACTTTTAGGTACCTAAATCATAAGATATTAATCCCTTCCTCTATTTGCTTTTAGTGGAAGAAGGGGTTAACCGGACTTATAATATTTTGTCTTGAAATTTTCTTACTGTCACCCATATGTGACAGCAGCTACACTTTCTCTCAAATCTTCTAAGAAAAAGTAATTTCTCCATCAAAACCAGCTTACGTTATCCTTTTAACCATTATCAAGAAGAAGATATGCCTAGCCTAATAATAATTTGGATTATTAGTCCATAAATTTGTCTTTTAACAAAACGTATGAAAATACAGTAAAATTTGGTGTTATGTCAATGTAGGCAGCAATGACAGGCTGTAATTCAGATCAAATACAGTTACTAAACCCTATATGAGAAAAAAAAGGTTATAATTCAGCTCATACTTGTAACTTGACTGCTTTCTCCAAAGTCAGAATATGAAAAGAGAAGAAAAAAAATGCCTGTTTCATTTTGATTGTGTAAATCTTCTCAGATATGAACTTTGAAACGTTCATCCTCATACTATTGTGCATGCTCACTGTCTCAGCACCAGAGAGACACCAAGTATATAAATGAAGCTTTTAAAAAGATTATTAGGAAGGATGGTAAAAACAACCTGCTCCAGCTTCTCTTCTAATGTCAGAACAGCTGTACTAGTTGGGAGATAGTGAACACGGAGATCAAGAAAGAAGAGGCAACTGACTGTAACACTTGTCTAACCCATGATCTAAACAGATTTCCCTCTGAGTAGCAATGTGCAGGGCTGATAACTAAATGAACTACTATGCAAGGTGTCAAACTTGTCCCTGGCAAACTTTAGGGTTACACTAAAGGTGAATTAGACCTGTGGGACTTTTCCAACACCTGAAATTACAGTGATCAGCATTTCTATTACTAGATAATTGTGTCAGCACTGGAAGCACTACGGATAATGTAGCCACAAGGCTGAAACAGACAATAAGGAAGGAAACTTCACAATTGATGAAGAATTAATTTAATGAAGGCTGTGAAAAAAAAAACAGCAATGCACGTTTAAAGGGCAGGGAGAAAAAGAGACTGCAAAGGGTCATTGCAGTACTCTGCTCTTTGTATTTATCTCTTAGATAACTTATTTAATATATTCATTAACACAGATTATCTACTGAACTGCTTAGATTCATATTTAATAGTAATATTTAATAGAATCATAGAATCATTTAGGTTAGAAAAGACCTTTAAGATCATCATGTCCAACCATAAACCTAACACTGCCCAAAACACCACTATACCATGTCCCTCAGCACCACGTCTACCTGGTTTTTAAATACCTCCAGGGATGGCGATTCCACCACCTCCCTGGGCAGCCTGCTCCAATGTTTGTTAATCCTTTCGGTGAAAAATTTTTGCTCATATCCAATCTAAACCTCCCCTGGCGTAACTTGAGGCCATTTCCTCTTGTCCTATTGCTTGTTACTTGGGAGAATAGACTGACCCCCACCTCGCTACAACCTCCTTTCAGGCAGTTGTAGAGAGCGAGAAGGTCTCCCCTCAGCCTCCTCTTCTCCAGGCTAAACAATCCCAATTCCCTCAGCTGCTCCTCATGAGGCTTGTGCTCCAGACCCCTCACCAGCTTCGTTGCCCTTCTCTGGACACACTCCAGCACCTCAATATCTCTCTTGTAGTGAGGGACCCAAAATTGAACACAGTTTTCAAGGTGCAGCCTCACCAGTGCCCAGTACAGGGGGATGATCACTTCCCTAGTCCTGCTGGCCACACTCTTCCTGATAAAAGGATGCTGTTGGCCTTCTTGGCCACCTGGGCACACTGCTGGTTCATATTCAGCCAACTGTCAGCTAACACCCCCAGGTCCTTTTCTGTGGGGCATCTTTTCAGCCACTCTTCTTCAAGCTTGTAGTGTTGCATGGGGCAAAATCTGGCTTCCTGAGTGCTAATCCGTCTCTATTTTACCTTGGCCTTTGCATGAACTCTGAAAAAATCTGTTACACTACCATGTCTCTTGGCTCCAAATGGGAGATGTATATTGACAGACAACATCCTATCGCATCATTTCTTAGTGGTTGTTATGATTACTATGCACAGCTATGAATGGTTAAAAACACACTTAATATCACTATAATATATTAGGGAAGTAGTAATAATATATTACATAAAGTAATTGCATAGCACATATATAATGCTGACAAATTTATTTAAGCAAATTAAGAATACTGCAGAGGAGCTATTTTCCAGTGATCTTGGATTGAAATGTTCACTGTTGGAAGTCTAATTTAAATTTTTATGGTTAGATTATGATAACCATTGTGAACTCAGTACTAAAAGTATATAGCCCTAAAAGTCCATACAAGCACCAATTAATCTATCCTGAGATTTTCTTAGAAAGAAAATGTGTTTACTGTGGAATATTTTATTAGTCATTTAAAAAAGGTACTTCCCCACAGGGCAGTTTTCCTCAGACTGGACTCTGAAGAATGCTGATGATGCCACAGTCTCCTTACTAATTGGATTCATGAGCTACAAAGAAACAATCTTGGCTATTATCTGTCATTTGGTTGTCGAGACCCACAAGTCTCAGTCTGAAGAAGCTGTGGTCGTAGATTTCCCACCCCTGATTCCATCCAGATGACTAATTACCAGTCACTGCCCATTGAGAAGGGAAAAAACGCTGTTCTATTTTTATTTGCTAGCAATGCACCATATATTTAAGTAAATATTGATTTTCTAATCTCTAAGATAAAGTACCACAGAATGGCAATTTTGAAACGGTGGTAGTGCATATAGCACTACACACTCCATTAAACTGTTCCTCCTCCCATGTGCCAAGGCTTGTTGTCACTATGGGTAGCCCAGTTCCTGAATACTTGATTTTTTTTATTTTTACCTGATTCAATTCCAAACCCCAAATACTTCTTCCTATAATGTCTACCTACATGTTGTCATCCTTTGACATTGAGACAACCCTTCACGCCCTCTTCATATCACCTTTTATGAAACTAAACAGTAAACATGTTGGGCAGGAACAACATCTTGTTCTCATCCATATCCTGCCTAGCTGCATCAGTGTAAACACATTCATGTTTTTTTATTACATGGCTTGGGTTATTTACAGATATACATACAACCTATTAGGCAAGTTGTGCTGACAGCAAATAAAGCCTGGTTCAAATATTGATAAATTCCTTTGAGGTTAGTAAAAATGTTATAGCTTGAACATCCACCCAGAAATCATAGAATATCAAACATTTCCCCAAACAAGGATTTTACAGCAACAATTTCACATGTCTGGGTATAAGTATGAAACAAAAATGGTTTCATGAAGAGGAAACAACACAAAATTAAATTTGGAAAGTCAATAATTAGACAACAGAAACTCTCTTCAATCCAGCCACCTCCCTTCTCTTGGGTCCTATAAAGTACGTTTTGACTGTTTCTCACTCTTGTTAAAAAGCAAAATTTCACAGCCCCATGCCTCACAGCTGAATGAATTTTTACTGAAACAAGTGCAACATTCTCACTGCATGGTCATTACCTAAGCGAAAGAGGGTTAGTCATTTCGCCTTAGTCTTCAGTTTCTCAACAGATGAAGTCACAAAGGTCCTTTCTGCAATAGTCTTCAGACCACAGGGCTATATGTAAGCATACACACAAATATTTTTACCACAATCAGAGATGGAAGAGGTGTTATAGACTTCACTGCTCTCCACTTTAGCAACATTTTCTTCTATCTTGCACTTACAAATCATCTCACATTTTACCAAATGCACCATTAAGGCACGGGCGAGAGTAGGGTCTGGTGCTGAAGTGGGTTTGTCACTGAATGGGATCATAACAAACCAAGGCCCCATCAATGTCTACCATACAAGGGCTGTGACCATGGTATGGTTACTCGGAGTATAAAGGGCTCCATGTCTCTACGTTCAGTTGTGAAAAAGTTATCTGAGCTACGATCCTCTTCAGGAACTGTGGGCTAAGACAGCCCCACTCCACTTTTCTGCAGAAAGGTGGAAAAGGAAGCGTCTGAACCTGCATTTGTAGGGCTAATTTTTAACACCCCCCCCCAGCCCAGACATAGGTCTTGCTGGAAGTAGAAAGATGAAAATAAAAGGCAATATTGGCAGATCAAAACCTGTTCTGTTTAACAGACAAATGTGAGTAAGTTAAAGCAGCATTAGTAGAAAGACGTTAGAACCTAATAATAATATTAGTCATTGAAAAAAGAAGTCATCTATCTATCTTGATAGATAGTGATCTTAACTCAGCACTGACAGTATTGATACTACATGTGGGCAAAGTCTTTACAGTTATATTATCCTTGCAGAGATTAGGAACCACAGTTTTTTCAAGAAGCCCAGAAATATACAGACTCATGCTCCATCTGAAATTCACTCTATTTGTTTTCAGCTGACCAAAGTTACTAAAAAAAACCTTAATTTTAAATATAGTAAGACTAAGCAATGAGCTAAAAATTGTTCATGCCAAATCCTTTCCTTTCAGAACTGTTTACTTTTTTTCTTATAGAAAAAGAGGTATATGCAGCTGTATGCACTACCACTGTTTCTTCCTGAATCACAGACTTCATGAAGTGACCAGTGCACTCCAGGCTTTGGGATTCAGATCACTTATTTAAGACCATACGTTTCAACTTAGCTGCCTACTTATCACCAGTTTACATCACAAAAGGTTACACATAGCAATTAGCTTTGAGCCTGTCAATCAGTAGGTTAGAAAATATCTGTGACTGGATAACATGGAAAGGAATACACGAGGTGACTATTACTTCGTTTGGGACAGAAACAGTGATGCAGATATAATGAGATACAATTCCAACCACCAGGTAAGTGCAGAAAAGACGGTCATCCAAAGCCTGAAGTCAATCTGAAAGAGTACGCAATTTTTTCTTTCTAAAACCTGCAGTCATAATGCAATAAAAAGAGCAATTTAATAAGCACATTCACTAAATTTTTCTGCCCTGATGATTGTAACTTGGCTTGTAGCCAACAATGTATTTAGTCAACAGTGTTATTATTTGATGTGGCTGTTATACTTCAGAGTTTAAAATCTGGTAAAGCAGAGAAGGTAGTTCAAGTTCATACATTCATAGATAACTCTGATAACCTATTCCAATTTCTGAACAAGAGCAAACTCACTTCACCAGGGAAATTCATAAAAGCAGTTGAGAATCAAGGTCCATACTATCATTCAACCAGTCCTAACAAGGACATGTAAGTATGGTATTACTATGGCTTAATGTAGCTATGTATCAGCTGGGTGTCAGCTGTACTGAAACACATAGGAGGTTTATTTTCTAATGATGCCATTGATTTTTTTTGTAGTAATACCAGTACGAATAGTTGCAAAAGGACAGAAGGTCTCAGTTTTGACCAGGGTCAGGCTATGACAGCTGTAAAACAACATGGGGAAGTCAAATCCTTACCTGAAAGAGTTTTTAGCTTAACTAAAGAAAAGACAGAGGAATGCAACATGAATGCAAGCAAGTTAACAACCAAATCAGTGCAAGTTCACTTTCCAGCAAGGCAGAAGCAGGATGTGACAAGAACCAGTCAAAACTTGCTGGCACGACAGGTTCTCCACAACTGGCGAACACTACCAGCCGTCTGCCATTGCCCACATGTAAATCCAGCTCAGCTCCTCTGCGACAGGTACAGGTACACACACGCTGCTTGCTTTCGGCAAGAGTTAGGGAATGGCATCGACTCTACAGGGTCTCAAATAAACCCTTATCTAGGCAAAACAGGGCACCCTCAGCTTCTGCGATCAGCAATGTCAGCAGAATGGAAAAAAAATATTGTTGTGCTGGTTTGCACAGAAAAGGAAAGGATTGTAAATTTTATAACTCTAATGATTTTTAGATTAAAAATTAAATGATACAAGAAGCAGAAAATATTAAAAATCTATGTGGAGACTGTTTGTTTGGAGAGCGGGTAAACGTCTGAACTCCGTGGAGTTTCAGTGATAAAGTTTATATCCTTCAGATACCATTGATCTCGCTGTCACTATGTTATTAAAGAGTTGTAATGCAGTAATCATGTTAGAGCAGCTAGGAGGCAAAGTGGCATTTCATGTGTATAAGGAGTTCTGAATATACTTGATCATATAGTCATCTCATAATCTATTATATTCTTTGTGTCTCAGACTTGGTCTTATCAAATTCAGCGGGGAAAATTGGAGATTCGTGGTCAGGGGTGAGTGAGTAAAGACTGATCTGGTAACTGTCACCATGCATCTGGGAGAGATATAGATAAACCAATGTGAAAAGAAAGAACGTCACAATGTCTACTGAAGGAATCTAACTTAGGTATTCACATAGGTATGGGAAATGAAATGTCATTTCTCCTTTAGCTTGACAGCATGGGGCCGAGGGATTCATCTTTGTTCTCTGCATGAAGTCTCACACCTCTTCTGTCTTTCATGCCAAGGCATCCTAGCTGCAAAATGTTGACAGCTCAGCAATTGCTAACTATCCTGACCAGACAGTGTTCCCTGAGAAGTATCTTCTGGCTATTAGAACACACCCACTAAGCATGTGCTTGGTATCATCCCAGATCATCAATGTCACAGGAGTTAAGCCAGTGCTTGTCCTTCCCACAGTGAGTTTCAGATACTTGCTAGAGGCTGCTCAATAGAAGCTGCTATATGTTGACTGCAGTGAGACATGCTCCCTTCTGCTCCTTCTTCCCATCCTGAGAACCGTCACCTCTATAGCACACTCCCCATCACCGCTAGCTCTTTCTGCCCACATCAGCACCACCCATATTCAGCCTTGGGTGCCCTTCTCCATCTCACAGAAGCTCTCCAAAGTCATGAAGGAAACAAGGAAAAGTATTAGATGGGTAACACAGTACACCATGGTTTGTTACCCTAGTTTGTAATGAAAGGACAGTCCATATTCATCTGGACCCTAAAATAAGGGCTTCTCATTATTAGGACATGGTTACCTCTAAATAGTGAAGCATAGAAGACATGAAGCTACTTGTGCCAGCTGGTCAGTCACAGGGAAATGTGAGTTTCTACACATTCAGTCAGTACATACTAGCATACAGCTCCCATGTGTATGACTTCGCAAAGGATGGTCATCATTATATAGAACAAAGTACCTGCTATGTTTTAGTCTTATCCTTTAAGTACTCCAGTTACCACCAACATCTTATTAAACCAAAAACCTCTAGAAACCACATTGTTGAAATTAATGTATGTTCTTACATCAACTCCCTTATCCAGATCAGTCTGAAAGGTGCTAGCCTCCCATCTGGGCTTTCTGATTAGGGATATTTACTGCTGTAGTCTGAGTGATAAATTATGTTTAAAGTGTCATTAAGTACTTCTAACAATGATAGATCACAATTTTTAATAGCTACAGGGATTAAAAAAAAAAAAAAAGCCTGCTTTGTTCCCGAGTAATTCAAATACAGGATTTTGCCATTTCATCACAGCACATTTCTGGGAGGACTTGGAGTTGATCTGTGGACATATGCTGAGGTGCTTCTACAGCCAGCTTTGCCTCAAAGTTACATGGTATCCTAAATAACTCAAACTTATTTTTCCATCTACTTCCAGTTACCATATATATAATCCCACTATCTGCTCATAGTAACACAAGCCTTTTCACAAACGTTTCTTGATATCCCTAGTGTTTCTTGCATTGAAGATACTAACAAAATGTCTTGCTTTTATTACTTTGTTCTTAAATTTGTGCATTCATTCATTTCTTATCTATTTATCTGTGCTACGCCACATGTGCATTTCTCCTTCTGAGGCCGAATTGTTCTTGCCATCCACATGAGAGTTTCTGCCTGGCAGAGGTCAGGGAACAATTTGAAGTATGTAATGTGAAGACAATGATTACTAATTAAAATAATTAATTTTTATTATATTTTTATTCTTTTATATAATACACAATACATATATAGCATATAGAGAAGGATATATAGCATATAAAAGGATGCATTAGGAAAATGTGTGGAGAATGCAAGGTCAAACCCCAAAACCCACCCAAGAGATTGCTCAGCAGGGTTAGTGACCCATCCAATTTTCCAAGCTCCTTCATTTTATGGTAACTTACCTTCAAACTCTGCTCGTGTCCCAAAATGTTAATACAAAAATGTTGAAAGTAAGGGAAAAAAAAAAAAAAAACTGAGAGTAATATTCCATATCTCTCTAGACCGGAGTTGCTAGAGAACTATTTCATTTTCAGTAGACCAGACTTTTTCAGGTTAGAGAAATAATCTATACAGTTTTACTTGGCATTGAGAGACTGAACTTTATTCCACTGAGACAGAGTTAAGTGTCAATAAATGAAGAGAGGTTCTTAGCACCATTCATTCCCTTCTAGGGGCTGTCAGCTGAACTTAGAGTTTATATGAGTACATCTACAATAAATGTACCTATGAAGAATGCAGAACAGTTACAAGCAAAACACAAACTATAGAAAGAAGGTCAAACATCTATATTTAAATAGAATTCTGATATCCACCAAGGAAAAAAAAAAGTTATTGTAAGGTCATATGGAAGCCCTGGGGAAAAAAGATTGCTTCCCAGGTCTAAGTTAGTCAATAGTTAGCAGGGAGCATGTGTTTTGTTGTCCTGCTAAAAAGCAATGCCAAGAGGGGACTTCTATCAAATCAAGTTTAAAAAACTAAACCACCTCATTCAGTAATTAGCTTACAGTAAGCATTCACTCGACCCTTTAGCAAGAACAAAACCCTGATAGATAATACATCCCTTCCTAATACCGAAGGTCAATGAGAATTTTGCCATTAACTTCAATCAGGAAGAAAGCTCAATCTCCTCCACTACTCTGCTTAAACGAACTTTCGTTTGACTCCCATCGCTAGACCTTTTTTTAGCCAAGCTCCTGCCTGTCCACTTTTGCTACCACTATGGTCACAAGCCCCTCTGATCTGGTGCTCTGCAGTATCTTCTTTTGCAACCCCCTTTCTCTGCTGCCTGCCTGATTCCCATAAGCGATGCTCAGCACCATGTTTTATCGGTCCTTTCTGCACCCTGAGCCGCCAGCATGATGCTTCACAGAGGAAAGCAGCAAATTCACGTGACATTGTGGGATGACTCAGCTAGCACTTTTCCTTCGACTACCTGCAACAGCTGGATGGTAAAAGGGTCCCAAACAAACATGCTGAAAATGCAGATCGCTAAGTCGCATTAGACTTGGGATGTAATGGAACATGGTGGCTCAGGGCCTCATAAATTACCCCTATACCACCTTCACCACTGCGATTTGGTTCCACAACCCAGAAACCTATTAAAGATAAGTAATTATCACCACACCTCCCCAGGAAGCATTCTCCACAAAATAGCCCTCAGACAGATTAATGCTTCCTTTTTCTGCAATAAAGTCTTGATTTTCAATTTTTGGTACAATTAAGGAGCACTGTAAAACATTTTTATTATCTTTTTCTTCAGACTGAGAGACAATTATTGCACTGTTTGTATATGCAGCAACCTATTCAACTATTTGTCATTTTCCTTGTTATTAGCTTCTGTTTTAAATTGCATGATAAAGAATTATGGCCACATTTGTGGTCCCACAGTGTTTGTTTTCATTTTTTATGGCATGGCAACACAAATGAAAAGAGACAGCTAGCGGCCTGGGGAGAAGGACATGTGGTCTCAATGGGAAGGCTGCGATGACAGGTACGAACACTCGTTAAAGAGGCAGGGTGAGAGGACATTGATTTTCCAAAGAAAAATGCTTTTTTTTTATCCTTCCAAAGATATCTTCCTCTAATTATCTGGTGCCGTGTTCATTCTATATGTGTTAATTGGAACAAGTTTTCATTTGCACAGGTGGTAGCTCAGGATATCCTCTCGCACTGCAACAGCACCACGTTACACAAAGAAAAGAATGTGCAGCACAGCGTCTGCCCTTCACAGGACTGCAACTTTGCATACCAACAGCCAGAGGTGGCTGAGCAGCAGACAAGAATATCACCAGGGTCCCAAATTGCTAAGGACAGATTTGTGAACACAACAACCAGGGCTATGTCTATTCTAGTAAATGAAATGAGCCAGGGACCATTCTCCAGCCTGGAGGCCAACTGGCATAGCATAACTTTCATCCTTTTGGCTAAACTCTCTTATCTTCAAAAACAGAGTGGCTCCATTCAGGCTGTTTACTGGGCACTGTCCCTAGCTTGTGCTGTCTCCACAGCCTCGCCTGAGCATTTTCTCGGAAAGCGTTAGTTGCAGCAAGCCAAAGTTCTGCTAGGACTGGGCTAACAACCTAAGAGTGAAGCTGAGCACGCACCCCTGCACGTGCCTGTGGCCTGACACTGTTTAGTCTACAGGTATAGGCACAACCATGGAAACTACTCCAAATATTTGTGCAGAAGAGGCTTATGGATGAAGAATAAATCCAACACTGTAGATTTGCTATGTGAAGTGCACTTACCAAGCTTTGTAAGAATTTGATGGATTGTAGCTGCAAAGTGCTGCTTAACTGTGAAAATGGGTTATTTCTGGGCTATCCTATCATCAACACAGTTTTTAGAAATTATATGTCCTTTTATGTACTGGGTAAGGGGACATAATTGCTTAATGGTGACTTTAAGAAATTAAGATGTGTCTCAAGAAATAGTAAACGACAGTAGCCTTGCTTTTACCCCTTCCCTCGATGATAACGACTGAACAGCCTCACAGTTAGGAAGTCAGCATGTTGTAGTGGCCATATTTCCACTCAACCAGCATAAGCTTTTTGAAAACACTGTGCCCACAGCCTCCTCACAGACACATCAGCTATGCCCTCCCTTCCCTGCACCAGCCCTACCAGCGTGGCCAGAGAGTTTAGACAGACTTACCTAAGTCTGCGCATGCCAGGAGTGATGGGACTTCCTTGCATCAAGTCCTGCAATCAGAGCTCAACCAGAACAAATCCCTGCATAGCCAGCAGCCTTCACTGCAGATTTCCAGTGATGGAGAGTAGCTACACACTCAGGTGCCAGCCTTCATACACTGCATCTGATAACTAATCACAAATTGCTTAGATATTTTCTGCAGCTACTCATTAGTTTGACACGTTGTACCCACGTATGCAATCTCTTAGCAATGCTTGGAAAACTGCAAGTCTAACCAGATCAATTAGAATACAAGTTTATTTGCTAATTTCTGTTGGTCTTTCTCTCAAAAAGTATTATCTGTGTCAGAATCCTCAGTACTTAACTTCACATATAAGATTTCTGCACTTAGATGCACAATTTTCCTTTTTGATTTTAACAGCACCCATTAATTGGTATGCTCATTCCCAAATAGTTAAATAGGCCCAAATAATCTTGTTATAGTGTGAAGAACTTGCTATTACCAAGTTTGCTCATGCTTACATGTGTAAGCTAACTGAGGAACCATCAGTCACGCTTCATAGTGAGGGATGTTTTTCTGGGGGTTTCTTTAATCCCCACTTTTGGATCTTTGAACCTCCTTACAGTTATACATTTTTTGTTTGAATAGTAACACCAGAACTACATTAATTCCAGAAGCAAGATTGGCAGCCAGCATCACAGTGCCACAGAATAATTCAGAGGGTGTTCTAGACTAATATGAAAGTAGGGTCTACAATGAATTCAGATCAGTCTGCTCAGGGATTTATCCTGCTGCATCTTGAAAACCTCCAACATCCTACAATCTCTGGACTGTTACCACGGTGAAAAAAATTTCTTTCTGTCAGTACCTCCCCATTCCAAATTTTGCCCATTCTCTGTCATCTCCCCACTTGCACCACTGCAAACATGGATAAGATAGGACAGGACAGGACAGGACAGGACAGGACAGGACAGGACAGGACCGGACAGGACCGGATAGGATAGGATAGGATAGGATAGGATAGGATAGGATAGGATAGGATAGGATAGATTTCAGTCGGAAGGGACCTACAACAATCATCTAGTCCAACTCTCTGACCATTTCAGGGATGTCTGAAAGTTAAAGGAAGGAAGGAAGGACCATCAGGAAGGACCAAAAGGAGAGACCTGTCCAAAAGGAAGGACCCACATTGGAGAAGTTCGTGGAGAACTGTCTCCTGTGTGAGAAACTCCACACTGGAGCAAGGTAAGAGTGTGAGGAGGAAGGAGTAGCAGAGACATGTGATGAGCTGACTGCAACCCCCATTCCCAGTCCCCCCAAGCCACTGTGGGGAGGAGACAGAGAATTCAGGAGCAAGGTTGAGCCCAGGAAGAAGGGAGGGGTAGGGGGAAGGTGTTTTAGGATTTGGTTTTATTCCTTATTACCCTACTCTGATTTGATCAGTAATAAATTAATTTCCCTAAGTCTGTTTTGCCCATAATGGTAATTGGTGACTCCTCTCCCTGTCCTTATCTTGACCCATGAGCCTTTCGTTATATTTTTTCTCCCCCATACATCTGAGGAGGGGAGCGATAGAGCAGCTTGGTGGGCACCTGGCAACCAGTTAGGGTCAATCCGCCACAACATAATAAACTGGATAGGTCATACTACAGTCCCCCAAGGAAGTCCACATGCTACTGGCCTGCATGTGAGTACAGCCCATTAATTACTGAGCCTGATGACTCAGTTACTTTCACCAATCTTGTAGCCCATCCAACCATCTGGTAACATCCCAACTTGGATAAAAGGAAGTTGCCAGAGACAATGTCAAAAGCCTTGCTAAACTCATGGTAGACATCATTATATCTCTCTCTCATCAGCAATTTTGGGCTTTTATCCTTTTAAGAATCAAAACATTCCCTTCAGCCACAGCATGTTTTGCATCCCATACTCTCCTCAGAGTACTTGCTCTGACACTGAATTTCCCCTTCAGCCTTTAGTCATGCCATTATTTGATCCTTGGTACAACATTAATAACTTAATCTTTATCTTTGGCCATATTTAAAATGTACTGGAACCCAGTTCGTTGAAATATCAAGACCACCGTATTTCCATGACCTACTCTCATATTCTTTCTGTCATGTTATGTAGTATTTATTATGGAAGCTGCCAATCAGATAAAGAAATAGACGTGTTTGCTTTTTTTGTTATTGCCACCATCTGCTCTGGATAATGCCATCTTTATGAGAATCACCAGGAGCTACATTTTAATGAGGTTTAGCTTTAGTTTTTCCAGAGGCACATCAGTAGCAGCACTGAACCTGAAGACAACACAGGCTGGAGACTTTCTACTAAATGTGTAGTTAATTCTTTCTTGTTAACAGCCTCTTTGCTGGCAGTAGTACTGATTCATGTCTTTTTTACCTTGTGCTCTACCTAAAAGTTATGATCTGTGTGAGCCTGCTAGTCTCCCACTCCTAAAGTTTTCTCTGGGTGCTCTGTTCAGTATGAAACCAGAACAGGAGACACTTTCTTTGACTGTAAAAGCAGTAGAGAGATATTCTGCCTTAAGGAAATATTTATAGGGAAGATGCTAAAGAAGAGACCTCTCTTGGGTTCCTTGCCTTCCTTCCAAGTTAACTGTGTGATTTTTATTTTTTTTTAATATTGTTCACACTAAGTATTGATAGTAGTGACTTTTTAATCCAAATAAAATTCCCAGTGAAACATGTGAGCTGCTAAGACAGAATTCATCACCCTCAAAACCTGGATCTTAGGTCAAGAAGCATCACTTAATAATCTCTTACATCAAATCTAATGAGAAAGTCAAGAATATACCTTAAGGAAAAGTGTAATTTAAAGAGCAGAACCAGTACTTGTTTATTTGTATCGCACTTATAATGCACAAGAAAAAAAAATCATGTTTCATTTCCCATGAACATCTTTACCCCTGTGTTTATGGGATTTCTTTTTGTACTGGTTTTGGCTGGGATAGATTTCTTCATAGTAGATTGTATGGTGTTGTGTTTTGTATTTGTGCTGGAAACAGTGCTGGTGACACGAGGATGTTTTAGTTTTTGTTGAGCAGTCTTTGTGTTGAGACTTTACACAAAGTCAAGACATTTTCTGTTCCTCACACTGCCCCGCAAGCAAGCAGGCTGGGAGTGCACAAGGAGTTGGGAGGGGACACAGCTGGGACAGCTGACGCCAACTGACCAAAGGGATGTCCCGTACCATCTGACATCATGTTCAGCAACAAAAGCTGAGGGAAGAAGGAGGAAGGGGGGATGTTCGGAGTGATGGTGTTTGTCTTCCCAAGTCACTGTTACGTGCGACGGAGCCCTGCTTTCCTGGAGATGGCTACACAACTGCCTGCTAATGGGAAGCAGTGAATGAATTCCTTATTTTGCTTTGTTTGCGTGCGCAGCTTTTGCTCTGCTTATTAAACCGTGTTTATCTCAACAAACAAGTTTTCTCTTTTACCCTTTCATTTGTCTCCCTCGTCTCTCCAAGGGAGAGTGAGTGAGTGTCTGGGTGGGGGTTAGCTGCCTACTGGGGTTAAACCACAACACTTTTCAAAGAATCACAGAATCACCTAGGATGGAAGAGACCTTTAAGATCATCGAGTCCAACCATAAACCTAACACTGCCAAAAACACCCCTAAATCATGTCCCTCAGCACCACGTCTACACATCTTTTAAATAACTCCAGGAATGGCAATTCCACCACTTCCCTGGGCAGCCTGTTCCAATGCTTGGCAACCCTTTCTGTGAAGAAATTTTTCCTAATATACAATCTAAACCTCCCCTGGTGATTTCAATGTTACATTTCAGTCTAGTATTTTCTCAAAATCCCATTAAAGATGTTTGTGTGTGGAACAAAATAACAAATTCCTGCTATGGCACCACTGGGACAAAGGAACTTCTCCTTTCCCACTCATCAAAATAAAGTAAAACAAAACAAAACCAGAGAAAGACAAGCACAAAACTGTTTCCAATACAAAGATATGTCTGAACTTTTCCCATTTTCACATGAAATGACTGAGCGAATGGCTTCACTAATTTAATTTCCATTTGCTTTGCTGCAATATACCCTTTTTAAAGGTTAGAAGTCCATCTGCTTATTCTTCCATCAGAGACTTGGCATAGTTCCAGCTGCAGATGTGGCAACTCCAGTGCAAAATGAGCAACAGCTTAAACAGTTGCACTGCCAGCCCAAAATGTAAAAGCTTATTGTCTTGAAGGAAAAAATGTACATTCCAAATCAGTATTTTGTTAACAGGTCCATAAATAAGAACACTAAACAGGGCAGGCCTGTCAGAAATGGGCAAAAAATGTGATTCTGGAAGCCTCGATAGACAGACCTCTTGTTCTCAGTAACTCCCAGAATTACATTTCTTCAACTCTCATTCCAGAGAAATTTTGTACGCAAAACTAAGGCTAAGCTCCAGATGTGAAGGGTGACCCCAACAGCGTGTGTCAGTAGGGAATGGTTTTAGTCGTATTTTGCAGGATGAAGTTAGAGGCATTAGAGACATTAAAAGTTAGAGTTAGAGACGTGCGCATGCCTGCAGGGCTATGATCTTATTGGCATCACAGGGGCGTGGAGGGATGGCTCCTATGACTGGAGTGTTGGAATGGAAGGATACTGTCTCTTCAGGAAGGACAGGCAGGGGACATAAGGAGAGGGTGCCACCCTCTATGTCAAGGACCAGCTAGAGTGCCTGAAGCTCTGGCTGGGGACAGGTAAGGAGCCAACTGAGAGTTTATGGGTCAGGATTAAAGGGAGGGCAGGGACAGGAGACATTACAGTGGCGGCCTGCTACAAGCCACCTGACCCAGAAGACTGAGTGGATAAAGCCCTCTATAGACAGATAGGAGCAGCCTCACATTCACAAGCCTTTGGCCTCATGGGGGACTTCAACCAACATAGTATCTGTTGGACGGACAACAAAGAAATGCACAAGCAATACAGGAGGTTCCTGGAATGCGTCAATGGTAACTTCCTTCTCCAAACGATAAAGGAGACAATGAGGAGAGGTGCCATGCTGGAACTTATTCCAACCAAAAAGGAGGGCCTGGTAGGAAATGTGAAGCTTAAGGGCAGCCTTGGCTGCAGTGACTATCAGATGGTGGAGTTCAAGATCTTTAGGGCAGCAAGAAGGGTGCACAGTAAGCTCACTACCCTGGACTTCAGGAGAGCAGACTTTGGCCTCTTCAGGGATCTGCTTGGTAGAGTTCCATGGAATAAAGCCATGGAGGGAAGAGGGGCCAAAGAAAGCAAGCTGGTTAATATTCAGAGATCATCTTCTCCAAACTCAGGAGAGATGCATCCCAACAAAAAAGAAGTTGGGCAAAAACTCCAGGAGGCCTGCATGGATGAATAAGCAGCTCTTGAAGAAACTGAAACTCATAAAGGAAGTCTACAGATGGTGGAAGCAAAGACAGGTAGCCTGAGAAGACTACAGAGAAATTGTCTGAGCAGCCAGAGATCAGGTTAGGAAAGCTAAAGCCTGGATAGAATTAAATCTGGCCAGGGATGTCAAGGGCAATAAGAAAAGCTTCTATAGGTATGTCAGTGATATAAGAAAGACTAGGAAAGCGTGGGCTCTCTCCGGAAGGAAATGGGAGACCTGGTCACCCAGGCCATGGACAAGGCTGAGGTACTCAATGACTTTTTTGCCTCAGTCTTCACTGACAGGTGCTTTAGCCACATTGCTCAAGTCGCAGAAGGCAAAGGCAGGAACTGGGAGAATGAGAAATTGCCCACTGTAGGAGAAGACCAGGTTTGAGACCAGCTAAGGAACCTGAAGGTGAACAACCTTTTAGGGTGAATGCTGTGTAGTGCTGTCTCTGCAAAAATCATGCCACATTCATCTGGAAAAGATCAGCCCCACTGCCAACTGTCTAGAGGTTTGGCTGTGTTCCTAGGGTCAGTGCCGGAGAACCATCCCTTATACACAACTTTCTCCGAAACCCACACCTGCCCTTTTCTATTCCATCTAGGCTACTTAAAGTAAAAGCCCTGCACTACTTCTCCTGAACAGTACCTCCTTCTGTATGGAAAGCACTCAGCTCCTCCACAACAGGGACTGACCCGAAGGTGCTCTTCAAAGAGGCTATCAGAGGCTTCAGCTCCATGAACTGTCTTTATTGGCCACTGAGGGTTTTATATACCTTCAGCGCAGTATATTTTTTATCCTTTTATAGCCTGTTATAAATAAGACAATGGTCACTTTCTATTGTTTCTAGAATGACTTCCTGTCTTGGTAAAGGTCATGGAACAAATCAGCTTGCACAACTTGTAGCTTCTTGAGCAGTACTGGTAAGGCAGGGCAGGAATACCTGAGCAGAGACTGCTTGAGCTCTACCTTGAATGGAAAAAGGTCTGTAATTCTGGCAGCATGCACAAGCACCACTTTTCAAACATAAAAATCCTCCCATTAGATATTGAAAATTGGGAAAGGGCCAACAGTGTTAAACAGAAGGCAGCACTTGTTCTGTTCTCAAAGAAGGGCTGATTTGGAAGAAACGTAGCACAGTCCTGATAAATCTCCCTTAGCTCTGGAGGTGCAATATGTCAGCCGCATGAGAGGAAGTGAACAGGAGAAACAAAAGCTAAAAAAGCCACTAGGATATTGTGGTCAGGATCATGCAACTGAAGATCAGACATTCAATCTGGAAATGGTAACAGGGAAGAAAAGCAAGGGAGCACAGCCAGAGGCTATGGGCTATTAGAGATAATAGAAAAAAGACTTTTGACAGAGCAGGGGGACTTCTACAAACTGTAGATTAAAGCCCACCTTGTTGCACTGGAGAGATGGAGCTGGTTAACCTGATGTATGTCCCTACTGTAACAGGCATGAACACAACAGACAGACTAGATGTCAGGAAGAGCATTCGACTGGGCAGCAGCTTTACATTGCTTTGCTTTCCTTGCTGAAATATTGCTGGGAAAGGATATTATAAACATATCCATGCAGGAAAAAAAAAAAATATTTTCATATCAGTTGCATTAGTGATGCAGATCCTTTAAGAAAATCCTTACCTACAAAGAAATAAGCAATTAACAACAGCAAGGGGAAAAAGGTATGCTTCTGGTTATGTACCTTACACATGATAGAATTACAAGACAATAGAGGAAAGAGAGCCAAGCTGAAAGTCAAATGTGTTCTGAGCACTTTCTGGGGTCCGAAGTGAAGAGTAATAGAGGCTAGCATAGAAAATAAATGCACTTTTTCAGAGGTGAAAGTGGAAGGCAGGAATTAACCTGGTGGAGAAGTTTGAGACAAGGTTTACTGCTGAATTTTTCCTGTAGAAAAGACCAGACAAATACAGAGGTCTAGATGAACCCTATGGATATCAAAGTAAGAATAGCACCCCTGGAAGTAACAAAGCAGTTATGTGGCATCCACCTCAACGGTGTGAAGAAACAATCTCTGGGAACACACTCCTCTCACATCAGGCTTTCTTAAGGATCATGTCTGATTTTCCCAAAAAAATGTAGAGTCATCAAAGCAGAAGATGAAGGAAGAATGTAGAAGCAGAAAGACCCAATGGGTCCTGGGTTTCTAGACATGCAGGTCCTGCCTTGAGTCCTAGGTAAGACTATCTTCTTTCCTTTGACTGTCATTTCACTATTTCATCATCACTTTTCCCTCCATCTTCTTTTACTCACAATGCTATTTTGAAACAGACACTGCCTGGAAAGGTACCTTTTTTTTTTTTNGTTTTTCCTTATGTGTCGATACAAACATATTGTTCCCTTCTGTACCTTCTTCATCACTTTACAGGTTTCCAGGACAGTCCTGAGAGACGCTGTTGGGTTGCCCCGTGCAATGATCTTTGTTTCCAGACTGCTGAAGGGAAACAATGGTGAACTTTAGTGTGTTTTCTGTGACTTCAGCATATGCTGTAAAACAGAAAAGTTTGATAAAGCTTTAGGAAAGCAGGAAATGCAAAGCACAAGCACAACAGCCCCTGGGATTTTGTGACGTATTGAAAATGAAAATAAACAGGGGTGGTTTTTTGGATATGGGATTGCTGATCTTTCTCTGCTGACCTCAGGGGAAGTTTGTGTCAGAATACAAATTTGAGCCCATCTCTCCCTGAGACCCATCTCTCCCTGGACCAGTCCCCTATAGTGACTTATGCTGTTCAACACAAGGAAGAGGTTTGCATCTACATGGCTGCTCATCCCCCTGCATTACCAGTGTTCTGACAGATAAAAATGACACATTCAGCATTTACTTTGAAATCACCACTCTTTTTTTGCTATGTTTTCCCAATCATATCTATTTTCAACAATTAAAAATCACTGTCTTTTTTAGCATGTATAACTTAGGCAACATGAGATCATTTTGTTTTAATCAAAGACTCCCCCCAAATTATTACATGATCATGATACACCAGGTTTCAGATAAATCCAATTTAAACCAGCCAAGCTTAAAAAAAAAATCCTAACACAAACTGTCAGATTTGTTAGCAGTAATTTTTCCCTGTATTATTCGGCATATAATTCAATGTATACTGTATAAAGACAAAATAAGATAGTTAGGGTGATGCAATGGTTTTGTATCGCCTAAGCACACAATATACTTAGATGCAAACAATTTTCTGCAGGAAAACTTCATATTTTAGGGCAGTTATAAGTCTCTAGGTTTTCATTCAGGATGAGTGTTAGGGACCATATCACAGTAAATACCTGAACAAATAAGCAGAACTAGCACTGAAATATGAATATTATTCAGTCCAATTTCCTTTGATTTTGACATAACCAATTTTGAAAGTCACAAAGTAGATCACAGTGGTGTGTCACCTGATTGCATCTAATATAAATCTAGATAAAAGGTTGTATCATTTTTAATATATCAACTTACTTAGAATGCTTTTTGGCTGCTGACACATCAGCTAGATTGCAATGATCAATAAAAGTAAAGAAAATGCTGAGATGTTAGAATCTTTATAATTCCCCTAGTCAATTTTTCACACAGTACTTAGTACCCAAGTTTTATGTCTAAACTTGCCAAGCTAAAAATGTAATTCATATGATAATGAAATGTCAAATAAATTTTGAGCTAGAGATGTAGACATTTAAAGTATCTGATTCATTAGGAAGCTGCTTCTTAAAGATATAAGGAATGATCAGATGCTCTACTCATCTTCTGTCAACATTCAAATATAAGTGTATTTGTTCTACTAGAATTTAGCTTCCTTCTAATAAATCACACTCCAAGAGCACTAACATCTAATTACCGATTTACACTTACACAGTGTATTACCCCATAATGAAGATGAAGCCTATTAGAACCAACAGTTCACTGTGAGTTCAGATGCTGAAGAACAACAGTGATAGGATACCTGGAAAGAGGAAAAAAATTCTGGTTTGCAGAAGTTAAGCTTGTTGATTTGGTGTCCTGCAAGAACTGGACCAATTTGCATCAGACAATTTCTCTAATACACCTCTGGTTTTAGCCTGGAATCTGCCTGGAATGTGAACTATGTTATAACTATCACATATTGCTGGAGGGAAAATTGGGCCCTGTGTACATCAGGATGGTAAATCAAATCAAAAAGACACATCTTTACCCCACTAGATATAGGAAACACCTCATCGAATTTTATTCCAACTTAAGCAATTCAATCATAATCATCAGAGACAATGGAGCTAAAAAAGGATGCAGCAGTTTTGTTCAAAATAAAAAAGGTGCTGGTACAGCATGCAACTACCTGATGCTTTGGTTTCCAGCACCGAATGCATAAAACAGTTCACAACACCTTCACAGCAACTACAGGAATTTAGCATTGTGACAAATACTGCAACAAAAAACTAAGTTCAGTGACAACTGTAGCAATGGAAAGAACCGTTGGCACATCCAGGGAATTGTAGCCAGATACTTGCAGGTTACAGGAGTGCCTTCAGCTGTTAATAGTAAGAATGATAACATAAACTGAGATATAGTTTCAATCTGAAGAAGTTGAAACTGTAAGAAAAGGAAAGTATTATACCTAAGTATAAATATTCCCCACCTGGAATGCCGTGTCCAGCTCTGGGGCCCTCAACATGAGGGACATGGACCTATCAGAGCAAGTCCAGAGGAGGCCACGAAGATGATCAGAGGGCTGGAGCAATTCTGCTCTAAGACAGAATGAGAGAGCTGGGGTTGTTCAGCCTGGAGAAGAGAAGGCTCTGGGGAGACCTTATAGCACCTTCCAGTATCTGAAGGGGGGTTGCAAGAAAGCTACGAGGGCATGTAGTGATAAGATGAGGGGTAATGGCTTCAAACTGGAAGAAGTGAGGTTTAGATTAGATCTCAGGAAGAACTTTTTCACCATGAGGGTGGTGAGACACTGGAACAGGTCACCCAGGGAAGCTGTGGAGGCCCCATCCCTGGAAGTGTTCAAGGCCAGGTTGGATGAGGCTTTGAGCAATCTGGTCTAGCGGGAGGTGTCCCTGCCCATGGCAGGGGGTTTGGAACCAGATGATCTTTATGGTCCTTTCCAACCCAAACCATTCTATGATTCTAAGTCTGCCAGTGTGGGAACCTGCTTAGTTAG
Source organism: Chionis minor (assembly GCA_013398295.1). Classification (NCBI taxonomy): domain Eukaryota; kingdom Metazoa; phylum Chordata; class Aves; order Charadriiformes; family Chionidae; genus Chionis; species Chionis minor. Next base: position 190,575 of record VZSF01006456.1, read on the forward strand.
ACTTCCACCTTATCACTGGAAGATACAGGAATTACTGAGCTGAGTTTGCATTCAGAACTGATGGGTCCTAAATGGAAACATATTCAGAATATTCCTGGCAATTAAGTGGACTTCTTGTAGCATCACATCCAGTAGTTTCACTGGATGCTCTCCGATACACATTTCTTTGAATTCCTGAAAGTTGACATCATTCTTGTAATGCCAAAGTCCCAAAACATTTCAGAGAAATAGCTGATGAGCAATTATGATGTCGGAGTTCGGGAGTTCTGCCGCAGTGCTATGTGCTGGTGTCATAACCTGTGATACTATACATCTTCTTTTTACTTTTTTTCTTTTATATTCATGTCCAAGCAATCACATGAGGTCATTTGAGTCATTGCTTACGTTCTTTCAAGAAAAGAAATATTCAAAATAGAGCCCAAAGTTTTAGCCAGTCACCTTCTGTTATGTTGGACTCTGGTGCCTTCGTGGGATGGTGCACTTAAAAGTCCTGCATAACGTTTGAGAAAACAAATATCCTGTTACAAATCTAACTGAAAAACATAAACATGCAAGCCTTTCTGTGTCCAAAAGCCGACAATTATGCATAGTGTAATGCCTTTTCTTAGGCTAAATTATTTTCATTGCAAACACACAGATTGTGATAGTAATAGTGATCACATAAAATGTCATCTAATTTCAGCATCAACAAACCAATGTGGACATTATAAAATGAACTGATCACTCTTCCGTCTCATTTATTAACTGGTTTTGCTAACAGTCATGACAGAGAGAGAAGATTTTTGCTTTTCATATCAAAATAAAGTTTTCATCATCGCTAGTAAGAAAAGTCATTCTTTCACCTGAGTAGTAGTTTGACTGGATAACCACTAAAACACAAGAAATGGAAAGATCTGAACAGCTTAAAACTTCTAGAATAATTTGGACTCTTTCATTTAGAGAAGCAATTGTTTTCCCCTAGCAAACAGAAGGAATTATTGATCCTTCATTCACTTTTTAGCTAATTAGATATCATTGCTCAGCTTCTTACTGATATGATGCTCTTTCTTATGGATTCATTGTATGTCCACCCTAATTAGCACTGGCACAGAAAAGCATAGAAACAATTGGCACTCCCACTAAGAAATTTTCAGCCCAACTTGGTGGAAGGTACACGCCTCGCTGGCACATCCTGTAAGAATTCAAGACTTCCTTGTTGCTGCAAGGTGTTTGGCATTACAGAAATTGGCTCACGGGCCATGTCCTATCATCTGCTCCCATCAGGGTTGACACCACAGAGACGGGAAAGAGAAAGGTGAAAAAAAAAAAAGCAAGTCTTGATTATTGCACTTTGTTCCAATTGTGTATGGATCAAAGGGGATAAACGTGCAGGCTGTGACTCCATTTGTTCACAAGCAGTATAAACACTACTGATGCAGCACCGACTGATCTGCAGTGTTCCATCTGCCAGCTGCAAGAATGAAAAAGGGAGAGCAATTAAGAATATTAATCAGGGCTTGAAGTGCTGCATGATTCATGATTCACGTGAAGAAAGACTAAGATATACCAAAAGAAAATGTGTTTACTTAAAATAAAATAGGAGCATGATTTCTTTAGTCCTGCATATTTAATGGAGTACATTTTTTTCCCTGACTGCACTGAACTTTCCACCAGATCTCTTGCACTCACTTTGAATAGTCAAGCACTTAGCTCAATCTATCTCAGTCTAATTCAAGCTTCTGATTACTGATTATTTAGAAGCACTGAGTTAACGTTAGAGTATCAGCAGTTAAATTATTTCCCTGGTGATCTTCATTCTGGTATTTAATAATGTCATTTCATCCATTCCAATTAGACTTTTCCGCTAACAACAACAACAACAACAACAACAACAACAACAACAACAACAAAAAGTAAAAGTTTCTTTTAGAGTTCTGGGTAAATGTACAGAGTATAAGAGAATTTGATTCTTGCTGTTAAATTTTTTGGGAATATTAGCAAAACCACTCTACAAGTTCTATGGAGAAAGATATCTTTTCTGTACAGAGGAGGTATTTTTATACAGAATTTTAAGTTCTGCTGAGGAGCTATCTCCCCATGGATAAATGAATGACAACACTATAAAGATCTTTAAAATGCCTAAAGATGCAGATTGGTGCCTACTGGGATTTCATATCTCCATAAGAGACCTATATGCAAGCAGAAAACGCAGTTTAAAATCTAAGGAAATAAAACATCTATTTAGAAATCCACCCAAGAAAAACAGCCTTTTTTGTGTACAAAAGCTGCAGAAGCAATCTAATACCATGCAGACAATATTTTTTACTGCCACTTTCCAAGTTATGTGGCCTTCTTACCGTAGCAGAAACTTGGGACAGAACAGGCACTGTCAAAGCACAGCTTTTCTGCACGTATGGTCCATCTCTAAGCTGAGGAAAAGAAAGGTTCAGCACAATCTGTCCTGGCTGGCAGTTTGTCTCCTGGTCAGCACATTCCCTTGTACACATCAGGGAATCGGAGGAAAAGACTCCACCGTGGAGACTGACCTCAGGACACTCATGGAGGTCATTTACCGCATCTCAGAAAGTTGTCCTACATAAAAAAGTTTCCATATCTAAAGCTGGGGAAGTAAAAGGTAACCCAAACTCACTGGGGTACTTATTACAGCTATTCCAGTATTCATAAACACTTCAAAATTAAGATCAGATTCCTGAGTTGAAGGTGTGCAGTATTTTGATTCGGTCTCTTCTCCAGAAAAAAGCAAAACTCGAGACTTTAAAGCATCAGGTATTGAAGGATGTCTCAGTCTGCAGCATAAATATGAGAAAAAATATTTTATGCATTTATAAGGTAGGGTTTGCGGTTTTTTTTCCCTGGATTTTAGGTCATGCTTGCACTTGTGAAGACGAATTAAGACAATGTTGTATGCAATTTTCACATTAAAAAAATTATTTCCTAGCTTTGAAGTAGGCAAAAGGGAACATTTATGAAGTTAAAGAATCTCTGAGAGAGGCCTTTAAAAAAGATTAACCTATTAGAAGAGGATGATATGCTATCAAGCTCTGCAGTAGAAGCTTGATAACCTCAGGCTGCCTTTGAAACCATCCAAACAGGGGCTTTAGATGATTTGGAACCACTTAAAGAAGGTCTGCATGCCATCTTTTGCAATAAAGTAAGGACCTTGGCACTTGATGTTCTCTGTCATTAAAGGCTAAAGGATAATGTTAAGCAGGTTGAAACCAGACAGCACACTAAAATTGAATATGTAGGTGAAAAAAAAAAGTAGGGATATCTGGAGAAAAGGACATGGAAATACAACTTTTTCTGTGCAAACAATATGCCAGGGGGAAAATCATACAAAAGTCACAGCACGCATCTATATGTGCCATCTTCACAAATGATCAGAGTTATTTGCAAGAACGCATGAAGTTTAATCCTACAAAATGCAAGGCACAGGCTGGGTGTACTGATCACCTTATTCAGGTTTTCTTCTTAGAAGGGGTTCAGCACCTGGAAGGAAACCTGCATCAGAGATGTGTTTCTCTTTTTACTGAAACATACATATTATAAAACAACCCTTTGGGAAAGTTCAATGAAGACTGAACAAGTAGCAATCTCAATGCTAAAATTCCTCTGTGCTGGGGCTCTCTGAAAACAAGCCTTCATTTTTAAATTCTCTGGTCACATTTTGTTTGCTGTGCTTCCCACCAAGGCCCTTCTCATGGCCTCCAACCTAGGTCTGCATTAACACCTGCATTAACACCTTCTTCAAGCACGGTAAAAGATCTCATAAGTCAAATCATTGTGTGAGCTCAATGAGAAGCTGTGTCTGACTGGATGTTGCTCATCTTCTGCCCTTCAAGAAAAACTTCCCAACACCAGTAGTGCACAGAAGACTAATACTTTAAAACCACAGGGCTGACTGTGCCAGAGTAAAAATCCTGACCAAGTAATTCTTTATAACAAACTTCTGTTCTGAAATACTTAGGGGTGCCCTCAGAGAAACTTCACTCTCAGTCCCACAGGGTGCTCATCTGGGGTTGAAGACATGGGACTGAGGAGATAATTCCTGTTTAGGCCACACAGTCTAGGGCAGGTAATCAAGAAGAGCTTGTTCTATGCAAAATCGTGAGGAAGCTGTCTGCCATGTAAATTTAGACAGCAAGTTGTCCAGTTCAGAAAGTCCCACATAATATACAGTACCTCCCACAGTGAAATTTCCATTTCTATACACATATATACACGCTCAGAGAAACTCTGGGATAATGCAGTAACTGAAAGCAAAATCCTCCTTAATTAATTAATTAATTAATTGCACAGAACAATGGCAACAAAGCCCCATTTAGGAATTTAATCCCCAGGTCTTTATATTTTGAATGCCTTTATTTTCTCTTATTTTCCCTACGACTGTTTTGGGTTTTCTTTTAAACAGGCTGCAAAAGTACAAGAGGATACAGATCTAACAAGCTTCGATTAGAGGAGGATGTCCTGACTTCCCAGCTGCAGACAGGCACCTTAATGGTAGTTTGAGATAGAAAGGATTTCTTATGCCATTATCAAGATCTTTTCTGGCAGCAGCTTTCATAGCACTGTCAGATTAGAGTCCTCCTCATTAACTGTCAGCCACTATCTGTTTTTCAGTGGGAGAGAGGAGAAGGAGGGAATAATAATCCTCATATATACTGGATGGCCTCTAGGAGAGAAATGTCACTTAATGACATTTGTACAGCAGATAATACCAAGCAAAATAAAGGGCAGGAGGGATTTTTTTTCTTTTTTTTTTTTTTTTTCTCTTCTCTCCAGAACTCCTAGAAGAAATGTTTGTTACTGTTCTCTCTCAAATTGGCTTTGCAAGTGACTTAGAGGTTTTATGTCAGAAATTACTCATAGATCACTGGAGGGATAACAGAACCCCTTTTGCAGTCCTGAGCACACTAGAATATCTTCCTTTGCACTTTGTGACTGACAGCAGCTTCCTTTCATCCTCAGGCACTGGACAAATTAAAAGACAATCCTGGTCCCTGTGTTTTCCCTCTGAAAACACAGAGAGTAAGAGCCTGTGCACAGACTCATTTCCAGCTGTGTCAGACTGTGCTATTACTGCACCTCAGCTACTTTTCTATAGATGAAGGGTAGAAAAAGGGAATTGTCTAAAGGGTGGGCTTTCTTTGAGGAGACTTTTTCCTTTCCCTTAAGTTCTTCTAAGCCCTGGCTGGCAAGCCTTTCAACTTAGTGTATCCTTTGTACCCTGGCAGAAACACAAGCTACCCCTAGTCATCCAGGGACAGAGCTGATTTGGTGTATCCTTCTTCCAGGTTTTATTTCCACCACAGAATTCTTGTGTTCCTCTGCCTTAGAAAGTACCTAGAAATACCAAATTAAAATTCATTCAAAATAAAGTCGAAAAGATTGGGAGTAAATTTAATAAGCACAATATCTTTAAAACAGCATGCTGACAGCATTTGTCTTTAATTATTTCCATGATCTTCTCTCTTAGGGTAGCTGAAAAGTCCTCCCCACTCAGAGCATGGACAGACCAATTATTCGTGAAAAAGGTATGCGAAGGCCACAGCCAACATGGTGGGTATCTAAAATTGCCTTCACCGATTTTACCCAGCCTTGCAGCAGAGACAGAGTGGACAACTGGGGAAGATAACAGTAGCAGTCAAAGTCTCACTGCCTTCCTAAATCAGAGCTTAAGGAGGTTACAGCAAAAGATTCAAGGAATGAAGTTAGACCAATGATCATCTTCAGTGGCAAATTCTGTGCTGCATCTGTCTTCATAGTTTTTGGCAGTAGAGTAACTGGTAATACGCCTCATATGGTCTGAAAAAGCCTTGTTGTTTTGTACATGGAGTCCAGTTGTCATATGGGTGGGAGCTTTTTGCTTTGTCTTTATTCAAAGGTTTGCATCATGCTTTGCAAAAACAGATGTTGTTATATTTCTTGACAAGCCAGGCCTTAAATGTAAGCTCTTTTAGTCAACAGTCACAAGATGATAGGAAATATATATTTCTCTTTTTTCTTTTCTTATCTTGGACAGCATTTTTTCCTCTTTTTCCTCAGCAGTGCTGTCTGAAGCACCTTATTCAGGCCCTGTTTTGATCTCCATGTGAAATCTGCCCAAGACAGACACGGTCCCAAATCACACCAGAAATCATCTGTGTCCTTGCAAGAGCTGAGAACACGAGCCACATCACTGGCATTTCTTATCATCAAATTCACACACTTCCTTGGCTCCCCTCATAGATGGATGCAAGTCTAGCTATGCCATAGGCAGCCTAACCATGGCTACCTAATGAATTAGAGGTAAAAGCTTGTCATGACAATTTGCAAGTTTGGAGAAAATTGCTTAAATTACGCGAAAACATACTCGTAGATTGCACGGGAAATAGCCTAGCAGATCTCAAACTAAAAGAAAAAAAAAAAAAAAGAAAGGAAAATACAGCTCAAGTCACATTGAGATGTTCACCTTGTAGCTCACTACCTTGCAAATTACTTACATGTTATATTGCAGTGTGCTCACAGAAAGAGAAAGAAAGAACAGGAAGTCCGGCAGACAATCAAGAACCTTGGTTATGATAGCCAAAATACTGGACGTGCTTGGGCTTATTTCCAAAGCTGTTGGTTATCACATCACACTCCTGGTGCTGGACCAACCCAAGGACCTTAGGGAGATGGCAGTGAACACAGGGATTAAAGACAGCCATGGAGGTGGTTCATCCACAAAGGACCAAGGAAGCCCACCATGGTGGTAGGTCCCAGACAGCGAAGACAATAGCTGACCTAAGGATTTTCCAAAAAGGCTGATGTTGTACACTGAGTGCATGTGAGCAGTCTGGCAGCTTGTCAGCCGAAACAGAGACCTGACCTTGGAGTTAATCCAATATAGAAATAGCTATCATCATGGTTTTCAGTTAGTTCTGTGTATCTGTTTCTAAACCTAATAACCCCATTGTTAATAGTGTTGTAATACGTTCCTGCCATGCTTGTACATCCATATTTCTCTATTGTTGAAAGTAATTGCCCATTAACTGGCAAACAACAAAGCATTACATTCCTCCTCCTAGCAGTCTTTGAAAACAGTCTTGTGCCTTTCTCTAAAACAGTATAAGTAAGTTTCACGGGTACCACAAGGGAAGGGAACTTCTTTCTCACTGAGCAGCATACACTAGGGTAGGTACCACCAGGTGTCAGTTAGAAAGTGATGTTTTCCAGTGACAAGTATTAGCCCATGACACGCAAAAGGAAAACAGGAATTTTGTGGAACCTGAAGGGCCTCCTGAACTTTTGCAACAGTTACCAGAGTCATCATTTTTACTTCCCTTCAGCTGGAGCGAGAATGTTATCTATTAATATTAATACACTACCCTTGATGGTGGTAAGACCAGCCCCCGGTAATGCACACAGGCAGGAAGAGGCACTCACTTGGACAGCATTTATATACTACAGCGTGGGAAATGATGCTCTGGACCATAAACAGACTCTTAATTGCCATAAGTGCACAGCCTGAAGGGATGTGAGGGAAAATTCCTTGAACTCCCTCCAATCAAGATACTATAGTCAGTTCATTACAGAAACAACAAAATTTAGTCTTCATGCCTTGAGAAAATAGAAACGTAGCACCTTTGACGACTGCCCATCTTCCAGAAAAAACAGGAGACCCTGAAGAGTCAAAAATACATCCAACTTAGGAGCAATTCTGAACATACCAGAAGACAGGTTTATTTGTCGGAGTAAGTTTTAGAACCTTTAAAATTTAAACTGCATTTTTTTCAACAGTAGTTGTAAGATGAGAAACCAAGGCACCAGGGGCTCAAGAAGAAAGAGTATCTTGGAAAGGAAGCTCTATTCTCATTAAGAGTCAGCAATTGTGAATATCAAGTTATCCAAATTAAAAAATATGATTGAAAAGATGTGTTACTTTAGCCTCCAAGAAGCTAAAAAAGAGGAAGATGGTTACTGTAGAACTGTTAACAGATAACAGCATCCGCAAAAAAAGGAGTGCTGTTAATCAAGTGATGTATCATAAATCTAAGCAGACAATTTATGAAAGCCTTGCTGAAAATCGGTGTGTCATTCCCTTCATTCCAATGTCACCGTTACCCTGCAAATATAGAACACTTAGAGCTAATTTTTCTAGCAAGGAAAATAAAATTGTGGCCTCAGAACATTACTAAGAAAATATGACAGTTTGGATAGAATTAGGTTAAGGGGAAAAATAAACTCTGGAGGGCACGCTTGTAATAAAAATAGGCAAATCTCAAAAATTACACTGAGGCTGGACGCTCACTTTGGAATCTCAGTGCCACGAGTGCCATGCTTTTGCATTATCCCAAAGAAGAGACTTCTCTCATTTTACACTATTATTTGGCTCGAATAAAAAGAAAAGAGCACAGCTCTTGACTGAACCCGCATTGGGAGTGTGGTTTTCAGAGAATCACAGATTCTGAGCCACATGAATGATGTATTCCTCATTGTGCACAACCCACCACTCCGGCCCCTCCATGCCCAGAGTCCCTTCTAGATCTAAACTTCCATATAGACTTATTTATGTTGAAAGAGCTGCAGTTCTCTGATTGTTCAATCCTTCTGAACAAACCTATAATGAGCAGTATTTTTCACTAAACTTGGTACAACTCCTGTGACCATCTGAAAACTGATTTACAATATCACAGATTGGGCAACATAATCATGGTAACTAAAGATAATAAATAATTATTGTTGCCATCTGGACGCTTTGAGAAGCGTCCTTCTGAAGTTTGTGCTTCAGTTTCTACTGGAATAGAGCTGGTACAAAACTAAAGAACAACAACAAGTTAAATTTACATTAACAGAAGAATAGCTGCTAATTTGGAATCTACAAGGGCAAGCACTGACATTAATTTAAATGCAATTTACACAGAAATATTCATGAAATTTTGTAGCTATTTTTTAGCTTGTCAAGTATATTGATGTAGCAGAATGGTTTCCTGATTATCAGTACTTCTACTTGCCACTGTATACATCACATCATCTGAGAGACAAGCGTTTGTTTTGATACCTTTTCCCTACCTCTATAAATCCCGTTATCCTTAAACCTGACAGGTGCAGTGTGTACTCAGTACATTTCCCTGCATTGTTACTTTCACTGTGGTTTGCAAGACAGACGGATAACACAGTACGAAATGTTTAGACCACCTTTAGCACCGTGCTGCTCATAGGCATGGTAGGGGAGCGTCCATCCCTGCTCTGATACACAGCGCTGAGCAGCAGCCCGCTGCTATTAGTCACCCACTGCAGCACTGGTGAGCAGCGACCGCTGCTAATGAATGACAGCTTGGGAAGCAGGTAGAGGTGGCCTTTTCTTTTGCTGTTCTGTGGCTACCCCTGCAGGCAAGGAAGATGCAACCCTTGGCTCCCAAAATCGAGAGCTGTTTGGGGAGCACATGGCATTCAGGGTTGTGAGCGGAGATTCACTCAGTGCTCCTCAGAGCCATAGCAGATGTCTCTGGGGCATCAAGAAAGCAAAAGAGGGAACTTGCTCCCAGTGGGAAGCTGGAGGTCAAGAGATGAGCTACAGCTATGGAAAACCCCATTTTGATGGAAACAGTCTGTTGCGTTAAGAGTCAAAGTAATTTGGCAGAAAATAAACCCCCTTGCATTCCAGCTGGTCCTCAGATATTAGAGGAGGTGGGGCGGCTGGGCTTACATTCTGATTGATGCCCAATGTGGCGTTAATAGTCCAGTCATGCCCAATACCTTTATTGGACTATCACGATTATGGATGCACTATTAACACTGCCCTGTCTGTGCGGCAGCGTTCTGTGAACTATCATGGCCACACTCAGGTATTTGGTCGTGTTCAAGAATTTTCACAGCCAGATTAATGAACAGTGAGATTTATTAAAGCAATAGATGTACAAATTCTTCTAGATTGTTGGTGATAAATTCACTGTCTACAAAGCACATGCAAAAGATTAATATGGCCCAGATACACACGCATGGGATAATAAAGCAACTCTATCAAGATTCCTGAGTTTCCCAGGGATGCAGACGGGATAGCTGAGTGTTCAAATCTTACCCAAAGGCAACCCAATGGGGGGGAAGAGACGGTCGCCTCATCAGCTGGACCTGAGGTCAGGGGAATGGGGTGTCCTCCCGTAATGGAGTCTTCCCTTGAAGGAGTCTTCCCTAACATTCGCTCCCTTCTCAAACTCTTTTATAGCATTTTAATTTACAGGTGGAGCTTGAAGTGACCATCGTCATACATACCTTTATCATGATTGGCCCAAAATGCTCTCGCTTCGTGTTTAAAGGTATAGACTAGCAAAAATTCAGTGCGCAAGCTCAGTGAGGGGTGGTCTCACCTTGAGAGGAGGGTAGCTTTTGGGATGGAGGTGTGTTTTGGTATTATAATGACATTATAATGAGCAAAGTTCACTCAAAGTGCAGCATTTCATCAAAACTGATAGACTGTTGGCCTAGGGTATCAAGTATGCAGCTTATCAATTGTATTAAGTATATTGTGTACCTTTAAATGCCTTTGTTATCACAGAGCATGGCCACGGTGTCTCCACTCCGCACCACCCTCCATGCAGTTTCTCCTAGAGTTAGCACACCAAGTTCCCCTCATGTTGCCAGCACCTGGGGTTGCCTAGGGAGTTGCCATGGTACTCGTTGCACCTTAGCTGCATTCCACTCTGCTTCAATAGTGTAGGTTTACCTAAAAATGTGAATATAGANGTATTAAGTATATTGTGTACCTTTAAATGCCTTTGTTATCACAGAGCATGGCCACGGTGTCTCCACTCCGCACCACCCTCCATGCAGTTTCTCCTAGAGTTAGCACACCAAGTTCCCCTCATGTTGCCAGCACCTGGGGTTGCCTAGGGAGTTGCCATGGTACTCGTTGCACCTTAGCTGCATTCCACTCTGCTTCAATAGTGTAGGTTTACCTAAAAATGTGAATATAGATTTAATTTTAAGTCACGTCCAGCAATTATTCCATGCAGTCGGGGCGAATAAGATTTTTTGTAGCCCCGTCAACAGGTTTAAAAAAGGTCATGGGAGAAATACCAAATATGCGTGGCACCCACAGGGCATGCTCTTGTTCCACTAAAACAGCAGCCCAATTTCTGTTCCTGCACATTGATTTTTTGACTGTCAGTGCAGCGTCAATTTCCCACAGGATAACTGATCAAAGACCATAACTTTGGAAAATATTTTCATGAAACAGGCTAATTCCCTGTTATGGTTGTTTATTCCATGGGGGTTCACCAAAATCGTGAGTCATCATTAGCCCTCCAATTTTTTTCAATTACTTGATCAAATGCAGCATAAATAATCCAATTAGTATATTCTGATTCAAGCAGGCACATATAATCTTTTTAAAAAAAAAAAAAAAAAAGGAAGAGAGAGAATCCTGCCTGGAATTAGCACACTTCAAGTGAAGTGCTATTTGGCTCTGATTTTGCAAGCATGACATTTGGATTGTTGTGAGCTTTCACAAGTAGGGCATTGCTAAGTTTAACTTCTCTTAAACCAATGTAATGTCCTGATACTGTCTCGACTGAAAACATGCCTCCTCCTGGGCCCCCTCACAGATTGCTCTCTCTTGTACACAAGGTTACTTTTGCAATCAATACCTGTAGTGGAAGGCTCTGTCCCTGGAACAAGCAGAGAGTGGACAGTGTAATGGTTTGACCATGTTGGGCATAATCAGTGTCCTTTGTAAAAAGAAACAGTTTCTCACTCCAGTCCTTATTTCATTTACATGCTGTTCATAGGAAAACACGGGCTGCAAACTCTGTTTAGGCAGAAGTTTTCAAATTTGAATGGCAGGGCAAGGAAATACTGCTTGGGAAAATCCAACAACTGGTCGTAAGCTTCAGCATTGTCCTCTCCCTGGGCTGAACTGAAGTCCATGAGCATGAGGGTAATGGAAAAGCGACTAAACTTACTCTGTTTTGCACTGCTTCAGGCTGAATCTCTGGGAGCCAGAGACTTAGTTTTGGATGCAGGACAGCAACAGACCCTCCTGCATCAATTGGGAGAGGCTGGCACCCTGCAGAGCCCTTGCTTCTGCTTGCCTCACAGTGTCCAGACCTGCAAGGTCCCCAGGACATCTCACCACAGCCTCTGGATTGCCTGGGAAGGACAGGAGAAGAAACCTTTACCAGAGCAAGCTGTGGAGGTATTGAGCCAAGCAAAGACTGGCTGTTGTACCCAATGGAGGTATGGGGAGCAACTGCAGCTCCCAAGCCAGAGGTGTCCAGCACCCCCTGCGCAATGCCACATGGTGTGCCGTAGGGTGTTTATTATGCGCACGCTGTACAAAGGAGATTGTCTTTAACGAATAATTATGTTGTTGACTGGCAGAAAAGGAAGGGGATGGGCTGTTACAGATGAGAAATTCCAACCCAACCTAAAGCACCAAAAAAGCCCTGTTCAGCTAGAAGTGGGTGTCACCTCAGGGTACACTGGCAAGATTTTATTTCTTAGCTTCTTATTTTTTTATGTGCAAATCAGCTCTCTTGACTCCCTGAGGTCTCCCCAGGGCACCCATCTACTCCCCCTGCTTTCCCTACCCATGCCAGCAAGTCCATCAAGGCTGTCCCAGGGATGCAAAGTGAAAGGGACAGTCCCGCAGCCCCCGCACTGGTGGTGGCATTTTCACACGCTCTGGGTGCAGGTTTCCACAGCTGCAAGGCACAGCAGTGCACTGATTGCACAGCAATGGTAAAATGAACTCCTTACCCTTGCCAGCAAAGCTACCTTGCCTCTGGTGGCTAGCGACAAAAGCCAGTAAACATCCAACAGGCTAGTATCCAACACTCACTTTTTAAGTAGTTGTTTAATTTACAGCTTTTCAGACAGGTTTGTCTACTCCACGTTGCTCATTGGAGTCAGGATTTCATTCTATTTGAGCCAATGAGAGTATTTCTACTCATATCAGATGGCAGCATTGCAGTCAGGTAGTAGGACTGTCTCTAAGGAGTATCACTCAGATAATTTATGACAAAAAACCTTCACTGCATTTACTGGAGGAAGAGAGAGATGGAAGCCTACAGAGCTATTGGACAGGGTTCCTTCTTAATGTCCTTGATGCTGAAGGTAGGTCTACCAGTGCAATGCAATACCACGTGGAGCTGCTCGAAATAACGGCGCATCAGAATGAATATACTCACCGCCATGGAGATCTCTGCTTCGCCTAATTAGCACTGCTGAGAAGCAGGGCTTATTAACCTGGGCAGAGCGCCACAAAAACACAGCTATCCTGCTTCCAGCACTTCAGTGAACTCATTAGTGCTGTCTGGGGCATCGTTGCACAGAAGCAAATTTGTGAATGAAGACCTGAAGAAGGGAAGCCATCTGACAAATGCTGCGGCTCTCTGTGGCCCTGATTAGAAGTCATTCAAAAACTGGGAGGTGGGAGGCCACACCCGCCGCGAATCTGAGTCATACACTGCTTGTAAGTTTTGCAAAATGGAGGGCTTGTTCCCCCATCTCCCCGGGCATGAGCTGCCAGCAGGATAGTCCCAAAAATTATTTGCCACAACATGTAGATCCCAATGCATGCTCCTTGTGCTTTTGCATGAAGGCACAAAAAATCATCCAGGGTTTCCGGTTTCACCAGAGGAAAAAGCCTCCTTCTAATAGACCACTTTGCCTTCCTAATGATGAACATTATCTAACAGTGATAGCTGACCTAAAAACAGGAACAAAGAAATACCATGTGTGCTCTCATTATAGCCACTGAAGTAGTTATGGTCCCATTTCATGGCAGGAATATGTAGGTGATAACAACCTTACCAAAATGAAATGGAGTGGTGGTGTCACTAATTCTGTTTAATGCTCTAGCACCATCCAAGTTAGATGTGTTTATGAGTTCATAACATTTATGGTTATAATTTTTCATCTCAGATAAATCTCTCCACAATGAGGAACTAATATAATGAGCCGGCAAGAAAACAAAACACTTTGTAAATAAATGTTCTTAACGACAATCATGTGTGTGCCATGGTAGCAAACTGCCCAATACTCTTGCCCTTCTGTGACTTCCTTCTAGTTATTTGTGGGATGCTTTCATATTCTTCTATAAACACCATGCCTTATCAGTTTTACTCTATTTTAAAGGGACTTTAGGGAAAATTAGGTTCTTTTGACATATTGCACTTAAAGACTGTTGAGATGTTCTGAAATTTCAGCATGCTGTTATTCCAGAGTACCTCATATGGACATCATTCAGAGATGAATAAGAGGCTGAAAAAAATCAGTCATATATGAAGATTAATCTTTGCAGTAAAGCGATGCTGTCAACAAAATTAACAGCTTTCTGTCGCGCTTTCATTTGTATGAGTTCACTTTGAATTTTGGAGGACAAAAAAAAGCAAGCCATGATTCCATGGAAAAGATGTTTGCCTTTTCTGCATGTTTTTGTCTAAGAGAAAACGGTGTATTTAGAATGTCACCCGTCTATAGAAGCAGTCCATTGTGTGTAAAGACAATAAATTAGTATGAAGGTTCATGCTATTGACAAATATCTATAGCACTACATCAAAATAATTTTGACAAGAGGCCTTTAGTACTCTCAGCACAAATAAAAAGTTACAGAAAACAAAACACAAGTTTTGACAGCAATGCTAAAAGAACTGGAATTCTTCAGGGTCACAGGATGGAAAACTTTAAAATCACAAAATAATTAAGAGATTATTTCCAAGGAAGAACAACTCACACTCTTCATTTCAGTACTCAAAACACTATCTCTAGGTGATCAAAGTGTAAAAAATACTTTATTCTTTTGATTTTCAGTGAGCTCAGCTACCCACAATATATCAACAACAATCAACTATTTTTCTCATTTTCAAAGAAGGCAGCCAGTTCCACAGGTAGTGTCAGAAAACTGCTGTTGACTGTAGCTAGACTGGAAAATGAGATTCTTCTCTAAAACTTTGTTGGAAAGGGTTCATTCACAGGTCAGAGAGACAAAACAAGAAGCTTGTGTTGTAATGTCCTGGGGCTAAACTCCATCACTATCTACAAATGACTTAGATGACTGATAGCATTGCATCTGTGATGATCTATATAAGCGAGTTAAGATTTGCAGGAAGTTGTATCTCTTAGTAGACCTATGAGGCTGAAAACAACAGATTTCAGTTGCACATGCTTGTCACAGGTCAGTTGTTTCATACTTCTGGACCTGCACTTAGCTTTATAACCATTTTGGACTGAGAAAGGATTTGTGTCGCTTTTTTCAGACCTTACCCATTGATCCTCCCACAGATCTTGATTTCTTTAACTCTGTCCTGGTTTGAGGTAAAACAGGACCAATTTTGTTCAGTAACTCTACTTTTTAGCTAGGCCTCTTCTAACTGCTGAAATTAACAGCATGTTGTGCAGAAAACTGGTCACTGTCAGAGTGATGAGACCCATATTTATCATTGATGCCAAGGAAAGGGATGCAGAGAGGCTCCTGCTTATACTTATTGCTGTAACAACCAAGGCCGACCAACTTTGTTATTTGCCCTGTTGGAAGGTCAGAAAAGTGTAGAGGGGTTGCACCTCTGGGGAGGAGTGGACAGGACAGGTGACCTAAAACTGACCAAACAGGGTGTTCCATCCCATCTGCATCATGCTCAGTATAGAAGCTGAGGGATCAAAGGGTCAGCCTCTTTCTTCAATGGCCGGCGTCTGGGAGGACTCTCTTTGTTCGTCTGCCTTTGATCCTGATCTGTGTGCTCCTGAATCCAGATCCGGAATCCAGTTCCCATCCGTCACAGAGTCTACTCTGGAACTTACTCAGTGCCTGCTGGTGACGTGATTGTCATCCTGGGAGCTTGATACGGTTTTGTATATATTTCATTACTTTCCTTTTATTATTTTATTCTTTATATTTCATTAAAGTAGTTTAGTTCTTACTAAACTAGTCTCTTCTTCTCTCTCTCCTGCTCTGCTCTGCAGGAGAGAGGGAACATCTGTCGCTTGGCTTGCTTGGGCCACTCTGGCCCAAACCACAACAAACTCTAAAATCTAAGATACTTTGTCTGTTTCCCTAACCATGTCTCTGAGCGCAATGACCCCTTGGTACATCATGTCCAAACTGAATTACTGTATTTGAATCTGATGGCAAGTCACATACCTCAGCTCTCCAGCAAACACCTACCGTCTTTCTCAATGGATGATGTCATGAAAATGACATCAATGACTTTAGACTCCGATCGTTTCAGTGTTCCTTTCATCAATATGAGATCGATAAGGGCAAATGCAGACCTGTGAATCAACAGATTTATGTCCAACTCCAGGCAATGCAGATCACAGAGCTCAAAACAAGGTGCAAAGCAACCAGGAAAAGAGTATTTTTTGTTGTGTGGAATAAAACACAAGACCTCCTGGACCTTACTGACATACAAGGGTTCCAAAGGACGGTGGAAAAGAAAATGGAAGAAAAATTCACCAAGGACTACTGAAGATACCTATGCCACTTAGGTTTCTGAAACACAGGTAGCTGTATAGCTGCAGGCTTCTTATCCTCTCCTATCACTGCTGTTGACCATTGTCAAATAAAGGATAGGCAGCCAGATTCATCTCTGATCTGGCACAGCACTACCACCCACATGTCTTAGAAAGAGAAAACAGCACAAACCTAGAACATGACTACAACTTGGAAAGCTGCAAAGCCTCTCTCTTCCTTGCAGCCTTTTCAGGTAAGACATGAACAGCTCCATCCACCTCAGTGGCCCTCTCCAGCCCTACGTGGCTGTGTAACCATGCCTGCTTGATGGTAGGCATTGGAACAGGCTGCCCAGGGAGGTGATGGAATCGCCGTCCCTGGAGGTATTTAAAAGCTGGGTAGCCGTGGTGCTGAGGGACATGGTTTAGTGGTGGTTTTGGCAGTGCTAGGTTGATGATTGGACCCTTCCGAACTGGATGCTTCTATGATTCTATGATTCAATGATTCCTTTCACTCCAGAGGCTTTCAAGGAATCTGCATGAACTGCAAAGCAAATCAACTACAAACTACTTTTTAACGATGGCCATAATTTAAAAGAAAAACAAAACAAAATACCCTGTCAGTAATACTACCTAAAAAGGGAGAAAAAATATAAACTCTCTATGAAATCCCCCAGCATCCTCACTTCAGTTCCGACTCTGCGTTGATGTGCAGCAGGATAATACCCCTGAGTAGGTTTTGAATTGCTCCTGACAAAGGTACATTTCTGCCAGTTGGTGCTGTTATTCTTGTCACTTTTCCTGTCTCACTGTTCTCTTCATGCAACAAATGATGCCAGTCACTTTTCTGCCTGTTTCACAACAGCTTCCGTATCTTCTTTCAGGCCATGCAAAGAGGTTCCTAAACAACTTTCTGAACATTTTTTGCATAATTTTCTGCAGTTTGGGGACAAGACTTTAGGAGCCAAGGCACTTTTTTACTCCCTATGTACCAGTTTATCAGGACACAGATATTCTTTTGTCAAGCTTTATAGTAAGGCTCAGAGAGTGGTAGGGAATAAAAAAGGGAAAGAAGAGAGACATATAATTTGCAATAACAGTATAGTTTTGTTCTTTGTATTTCAACCTTTTGTCTGTTTTTTTTCTGTCTCTATAGATCATAAGCAATCCAATTAAAACAGAACTGTCTCTGTCTACGTGAATAGCACCCAGCCTAGTGAGCCATCACCTCTGGCTCTGGCCTCTGTGGCTTCATAGTGCATTTTCATACTGAAGACCTGAATATATAAAAAGATACATTTCTGTCAACACCTATAGCAATCCTAAACTCAAAATATTCCCACTCTGTGATCAATCTAATTTACAGAAAAAAAACCCCTCTGTATTTTAGTCCAATTTTCCTGTGGAAATGAAGTTAGGTATTTAGCCTTTGTGTTTGTTTCCGCATCTTTCTCAACATCTTTGGAATCTACAGGTTGATTTTAATGCAGTTTGACATCTGTCTGAGAGATAATTAGGTTTCTACAAATTTTGTGAAAATAAATGAATGGCCAGAAGCAGAGAAAGGATCCCATTCATGCCCCAGCCACAGGGAAGTCCAGAAGCTCACAGGCATGAGGGTATATATCTTGAATAGAGCCCAGAGAAAAAAGGTTCAGATGAAGTTCTTTTCTCACTTCTCACATCTCCCTTCCATTGATCAATCAAAAGATACAAATCCAAAGGAGACCAGGCCTGAGTATTTCCAATGCTTATTAAAATACTCTTCTGCCTTTTTCTTCAGTTAGCATTGCAGAGCCCAGTACTCATCATTCAGCAACAGGAGAAAGGGATGAGGTATATTTTGGCTGATGCTTCCCTGTATATACATAAATACACATATATATATATTTTTTAAAAAAACATTAAAACCTAGGGGTGATCTATGAATGAAAGTTAACATAGGTAGACCAGTGCAGTTACTTCCATTATTTACTTGTCTGTTGTTTACAGAGTGGATCTCAGTTGCTCCCAACCTTCTAGCTGTGCTTAATATGAGCAGTAAATTCATGGTAATTACAATTATGCATGAATTTTCAACATGCTGTTTATAGGCTAAGCGGCTAGTATTGGCAAATCATCTTTCTTCTTGTAAGGAGGTGAATGGAATATGAGTTGCAGACACTGCCCTTTAGAAAGCTCTGACTGAAGATTCCCACTTTGATTTACTTTTGTATTAAAGCGTTAGTTTTACATATATGAAAACTAAAAAGGAAAATCCTGCAAGTAATTGCTTGTATGAATATAACTTATTTTAATTTTTTCATTATTTGAATGCCTCACAGGCAATTGTTAATGTGTGCCAGAACAAGGATTTCTACATGGCCAGATTGTGCATTATCAATTTATGCAGAGTACCATTTACTCACATAACTAGTCATGCTGATTTCAGGAGGACTACTCACAGGAGTAAAAGCTACTCTGCTTATGGAGTTCTAAATTCCTATCCCATGAGTATCACGTTTCTGGAAGAAGCCGTTAGTCTTCATTTTTTTTTCCTTGCTTTAGGCAGAAAACTGAACTGAGAGTGTAAGCTATCTTAATTAAATATGATCTGAAGCTTTGCTTTTCTAGTTAGCTCATGCATTCTGATATGTAAGTTATACCCTAATCACTCCTCAACATAGACTTCTGCACAATGGTATCTAAATATAACAATTATTGCAGGAGGAAAAAAAATGAGTTCAAATTAGACAATATAAGAGAAAGATAAACTCCAGGTGGCACGGTTATTTTTTTAAAGTCAAAAAACAAATTCCTCACTGGGAGGCAATGCTCATAAATTAGAATTCTATTTATAATATGCCAGTGACATTTTCATATCTATTTATTTTAATGCCTACCAGCATTTAAAAATTAGTTGAGGTTGGATTGCTATTACAAAGGTTAAATGATGAGATTATGAGTTGCACAGATGTTTATGGTTTGGGTTGATAGCTCTGGGACATCCCATTCTGGAGGCATTGTGTTCCAGTTCATTTTAACAGTAATTAGAAGTACCCCCATAACGAGATGCTTTCTGCTGAAAACAACTTCATTAGTTTGGGTGATTTTATTGGTTTCCTTTAGGGTGAGGAACGAGTGTTAATAGTTGTAATTTAATAGGAAAATTACTGAAGCAAGGAAGATTCCACTGAATCTTAAATGAGGCATTAGACAGACGTTCCTTTTCCAAATAATGAAATATAAGGGAAGAGCAGCAACCTTAAGAATTATCATATGAATGTATTTACCCTAGAACAGATGAGCTATTTTGCTTAAATATTTTAAATATCACTTGAAGTTGTTAGGAGCCTATAGAGAAAATATCTATTAGCTGAACAAATTCTGAGGACATTTGGCTGCACACTTGAGCATTTGCACACATTGTGACTCTGAACTGAAATCCTGCCAGTCAGAAAGGTTGTGTTCTCTTTCAGAGAGCGAGAAGGATTTTCTTCCCCTGGCAATGTAATATTGCTCAGCACAGAGCACCTTCTTTAAGGTACCACCAGTTCCCACTGGGCAGAGCTGCCCCAGTTATACTGGAGCCCATGTCTTTAGAGGGATGACGGACTGGTGGCAAACTTACTAGGCTGTCTGAGCTGAGCTGTGTAAAGTCACATCCCTGCTGGAGATTTCCTTCCTCTGGAATAGGAGGTGTTGCCTATTCTTGGCCTAGGGATCATGTTCTTCCCTGGGGGGACATGTATAAAAATCACAGTTAACATAGTCTCTGTCGGAGAGGAGAGGAGAGGAGAATCGGTTTTTTGACAATAGATATTTGTGAAGCACTTTATGCTTTCAAGAGCTTTCCAGTAACAGCGGATATGGTTAACTGAAATTTTGTTAAAGTGCACTCCATATAAAATGACATATACAAGAAATTTATTTTTTAAAACAGAAGGTATAAAATAAAGGTATGAATAGAGAAGGAACTCAGGTGGAAAACAGTCCCTGAGAAGAAACTATGAGCACAAATTCAGATAAAACATTTATAGACACCTGTAAGAGCTACCATATGATGCAGTAAGAATTTGAAAAGTACCAATATGTACAGGGACACATGAAGGGACAAGAGCATCCTGAGACTACAGACATCAGAAGTAATTCAAAACACAACTCAAAAAGACACTTGAGCTAGAAATACATAGAGCTCAACTCAGAAGTTACCCTGCTATAAAACAGCCAAAGGCCAGCCCAGGAAAAAGGTGATGTATTACAGTGGTTGTAACAATTCTCGAGACTTAACAAGTGCCAGAAAATGTCCACAGCATGAACAAAGAGAACAGCAACAAGCAAAACTGTATTAATTATATAGATTTTTTTCTGATAGAGTTAAATTTGTTAAAAGCATAAAGAAAAGACAAAGCCAAGAACTATCACATCTTTGTCACAGACCAGATAAACAGGGAAAAAAAAAAAAGCAGTTATCTTTATGGATATGACTCGGAGAGTCACTTGAGAAGGTAGCTAAACTATATTGACAAAATTTCTACGCATAGTCTTTGCTAATATTTCTTTTCTGTAACAGATAAAAAGCAAGTAGCATAAAACTAGAAAACAAATGAATAATAAAATATTTCTACTGCTAACATTTAACATTCGTCAATGATAATAACAAAGCCATGTTCAGCTAGACTCATCAACTATTCTGTTTATTGCAAAGAAAACCTATCTAGTAAATACTTTTACGATCTGGGAGTGATCCAGCCATATGTAGTCATGTTTGAAATTAAAGTCTCTCATCCTGATGATTGTACTCCAATGGTGCTGCATATTTTGACAATATTATTAAATACTGGTATAGTTAATATCTCCTGACTCCTACTTCATTAAACAAAGAGTTTCAGAACCCTTTTTTCTATGAAAGCAGGAAGAAAAAAATCAACTCAGTTTTCAACACTAAGAAATTACTTAATGAAAGAAACCCAAGAAGTGGTGTGAAAATAAGCTTAATTAAAGGTTCCATAAAGAAGGTTTTTGCCACCTATGAATAACACAACTAGGAAGAATGAAGAACACAAATGTTATTTTTGATCTTTGCTGAAGTCAAGAAAGTAAAAACAAAAGTGTGCATTACTCTCCTGAGAAAATCACAGAATCACAAAATTGCTTAGGTTGGAAGAAACCTTTAAGATCACCAAGTCCAACCATAACCCTAACACTGCCAAAACCACCAATAAATCATGTCCCTCAGCACCATGGCTACTGTCTTTTAAAAATCTCCAGGGATGGCAATTCCACCACCTCCCTGCGCAGCCTGTTCCAATGTTTGATAATCCTTTCAGTGAATAAGTTTTTGCTTATATCCAATCTAAACCTCCCCTGGCGTAACTTGAGGTCATTTCCTCTCATCCTATTGCTTGTTACTGGGAAGAAGGGACCAACCCCGACCTCTCCACAACCTCCTTTCAGGTAGTTGTAGAGAGTGATAAGGTCTCGCCTCAGCCTTCTCTTCTCCAGGCTAAACAACCCCAGTTCCCTCAGCTGCTCCTCATGAGACTTGTTCTCTAGACCCCTCACCAGCTTCATTGCCCTTCTCTGGACATGCTCCAGCACCAAAATGTCCTTCCTATACTGTGGCACACAAAACTGAACACAGTACTTGAGGAGGGGCCTCGAGTAGTAGAAATCCTCCTAGTGTAGGCAGATACAAGATAAATTCAATTATTAATGTCCAGTATTAGAAAGGGGAAAAATAATTGGCCATCTAAAATTGAAATGCACACCGGCTTGATAAGCAGAGAACAAGAATATACTGGATGGACTCATATCCACCCAGCCCAAATGACTTTGGAAGTCCTAAAGAGCCTGAAGAGATCACAGAAAGAGACTGCATTCAGCTGAAGGTAAAGCTCTAAGAACAAAAACACCCATTGTCACGCATGTGAAGGTAAGTGCTTCACTTTCATGCTGCTCCTTGGTGGGAAGGAAAAACCCATCTCACCATCTTTTCTTACCTACTTTCTCCTGACTAAAGGATCTGGGCTGGGCTGCAGAGCTCTTGGAGTTACACAGAATCAACTCTAACTGGCCCCAGAAGAAGGGGGTGTCACGTGATACCCGCAGCACTGAACAATCACAAAACCCTGTGAGCCCATTTTACACCACTTTGCACCCAGGGAACAAGCTCCTAATCTCTGTTTTGGGAATTTACTGAAAGGAAAAGATAGGCTCCCACCAAATCCCCAGCAAAGTCCAGAAAAAACTTGCTGACTGCATGACTTCTTCCTACAACCAGCCACTTCAGTGTTCTCCTGTATATTTCCACACCAAAAACTACAGAAATATTCTTCTTCCTAGCTCCTGATTTCCTGATGAATTGAGACTTAAAAGCAACAATTTCTCTCTGACCATAAGGGAAGAGGGTTCATATGTAGGGATTTACTTTTGACCAGGTGGCTCCTCTCCAGGTTTCCAAAACATAAAGTGGCTTCATTCAAGGAGCCTTTCGGCAGGAACATCTCTGTTTGTGCCAGTGTGCAGGCTATGCGCAAATAAACTAATCTTCTGGTGTCTCTTCCACACTCCACAACCTCCCATGACCTGTCATCCTCCATCCACATTTCATGGAGAAAGTGGGAACTGGGTTTTCAGATACCCTCCAGCCATCCTCCTTGTTCTTTTCGACCAAATATGGGTTACTAGGTATAGAACTGCATACTTGATTAAGACTGTATTTTTCTGCATCAAGTATCTTCAACAGGCTCACAAATAGAAACCAAAATCTGTCTTCTCCTAGGGAGATACTGATAATTTCCACAGAGTACTGACTCTGCTCTTACTCTTTAGCCTTGACCAAACAGGGAGTTTAATAGACTTTTTACCCAGCAAGTTTACCTGACTTCATACACATAATCACCTAGGTGGGTTAAAAAAAAAGGAAGGATGTGAGGTCTCCATCATTGGAGGCTGTGAAGACCCAACTGGATAAAGACCTGACCAACTTGGTCCGATCTCATAGCTGACCCAGCTTTGAGCAGGAGGTCAGACTAGAGACCTCATGAAGTCTCCTATAAACTAAATTATGCTGTGATCCCATTCTGGTTTATTACATCAGTCCAAAAAGTGACAAAGCCAAGGAAAAAAAAAAATAAAAGCCTTTGAATTAAAGATTTTGCTCCTCAAGTTCCAAAATGCTGAAAGTTTGGGTTTATACTAGTATAAACTGCCCTGTTTTAATGCTTTTCCCTAGTCATTTGTCATTTTCCATGGTTAGAGACAAGATACTGGACAGATAGACCTTTGGTCTGACATAGTAGGGCTTTTCTGATGACAGACATAAGGGAAAATGAAGTATTGTGTATCTGTCAAGCCCGACAGTAATATGTTATCAGAGGTTTCCATGGAAGCAGCATGGCATAGTTCACTCTCAAGAGTGCTGCATAAATAATGCTTTTGGAATACGCAAGCTGCAGATTATTAGAAAGACAGAAGAAACTTCACATCACAAATCATACTGTATGTCAGGGAAGTAACCAAAAGACAAACTGCTGCATCGTGCCAAAAAAACCACAAGGATTTCAAAATGTTAAATGTAAGTTTACGGCTGCAACTAAATTCATCTCCTGAGTGCAGGAGTATAAGAACAGAAACTATTTTCAAAAAAGTTTAACAGTATTCTAATTTAATGATTTCAAAGATTGTATCTATTCAGTGTCTTAGTCTGGATCAGAAGTACATGTTTGAAATGTACTCATTTCAAACCTTCTCACCTTCACCTCCAGGCTTCAGTTTGCATGGCAGAGCAGCCTCAGCGAGCAGCTGGGTTCCTCACCAACAAAGCCAAGCACAGAGCTGCACCTCCTGCACACCAACCACCGGTCAGCATTGGGCTTACAGGGTGGTCCAACATAAAATCTCCAAAAAGCATACAGCACAGACATCAAGACCTCTGCAAGAGGTGGAGCTGTGGAGAACAACTTCACAGATCCATCCCTATGGCTGATGTAAAGATAGCCAGAGATTCTGTCCTGGTTTGAGGTAA
>VZSF01006457.1:0-110266 GCA_013398295.1 Chionis minor
CCAGATATTAACCCTGTCCCTGGCGGAACCAGGACATCTGGAAAACACAGCGACGAGACCTACTGCTGTATAAGTAAATGAATGTGCTTATAAAATTTTAACAATTAACTTGTGGACTCCGGAGTGAATGCAGTAGACATATGCTTATGTCAGCTAAGATTTAGTTGATGCCCTTTTTTAAACATATTTATAGACCAGGCGTTTTCTCTTCATGTTGTTGCTGAAAGTCAGATTAGACTTTTAGGCATTTGAAACACTTCTGTAAAAAAAAAAAAAACCAAAACCAAAAACCAACAAAAGGACACCACTGGAGTGACTCTAAGTGAATAAAGTAATCCAAGATGAAGGAAAAACTGATTAAACCTCTTGTTGACAGAGCCTTTGGGCTGCCAGCTGCAAGGTTAGCGTAACTTACCCTGGATCTCTCACAGAAAGTTAATTCTCATTTTCAGATAAGGAAGCCTAGCATTTGTTTCTACATGCTGATATTTAGCAAATAGGAATACATTTCTACTTTCATTTCCATTTTATTTCTCGTTAATATCCTCTGCAGTCGGTTGCTATTTTCACAGCCTTTGTGCGCACAGCTGGAGAGAAGCACTAAGAAAAATAACAAAAATCAACCCAAAAACCAAGGAGCTCATTTATTTTAAGACAGCATTTTCCCTGGAGTAGACAACTCAAATGTAGAGTTGCCTTTAATTTGGGTGGTACCGCAAGAAATATATAAGATCCCTAAACTCACAGATGCCACTTCAAAATAATGTCTCTGCTTTCACCTGCACTTCCGAGCCAAAGGCTTTATGGACAGTCAGTTTCAGAGGGCTGAAAGTTATAGCAAAGCCAGGGAAACTAAAATATGTAAATTCTAAAGCAGCTACTAGTGATAACATTATTTGAATTTCTCTGTCCATTCAGTTAATCCACCCCAATCACAGCCAGCTGTTGTACACACAAATATTACATCTGTGAGAAGAAAATACAATATTGTTCACTTATCACCATACATTCTTGCAGTCTACAAGAGGCAAAACACAGAAAAGCAAGAGAAAATATGGTAAGAATCATTGCTAAAGGCTAGCAGATAAGAATCTTTCTAATAGCGTGAGGAACTCTTACAAGTATGTTAGCTTTCTTAACATTCTAAATACTTGTCTGTGGTCTTTACCTTCTGTAGTTCTTTGAGCTAAAGTGCAATAAAAGAATCACTTACCTACACTGCAAAATGTTGTAGGTTTAGTGCAGCAAACTGTTCTTATAATCCAACCACAAAGTGCCAAGAGTTCTCATGTCCACCCTTTGGTATGGATATTTTGCTCATCCTGCCTACGTTCTGTATAAATATATTTATGGCACCAGAAAGTCACAGCTGTTAGGAGGAATGGAACAGTCTGCAAAAAGGCCCAAATATAACATTTTGCATCACTTCGAGATTTAAACAGACTAACCTTCACTCGGCTGGTAAACAGTTCAAACTTTTCTACAGGCCCTCTTCCATAATAACCTATCTCCTCTCTTCCAGAGGGACCATTTAAAGACTATGCAGGTGACAAAAGGTAATTTGACATAAGCAATGGTCTGATGAATTGCCAGCGTCTGGCAATCCCACGGGTATGGCTATAGTCGTGCAGGTGTGCAATAGATCTAGTGCCACATACACTAGATGTAGCTCCATCAGAACTGGTCTGAAGTACTGTCCCTCAGGCTACACAAAAACCTCTTCTAGGAATGGGCAAGAAATGTGGTTATGACTCAGCCTCCCTTGCAAATAAGTGTCTTTTTCACAGAATCACAGAGTGTTAAGGGTTGGCAGGGCCCTCTGGAGTTCATCTGGTCCAACCCCCCTGCCAGAGCAGGTCCACCTACAGCAGGGGGCACAGGATGGCGTCCAGGCGGGTTGGGAATGTCTCCAGAGGCGGAGACTCCACCACCTCTCTGGGCAGCCTGGGCCAGGGCTCTGCCACCCTCAAGGGAAAGAAGTTCCTCCTCATGTTCAGATGGAACTTCCTATATTCGATTTTATACCCATTGCCCCTTGTCCTGTCACTGGGCACCACTGAAAAAAGCCTGGCCCCCTCCTCCTGGCCCCCTCCCTTTAAGTGTTTGTAAACATTGATGAGATCCCCCTCAGCCTGCTCTTCTCCAGACTGAAAAGCCCCAACTCCCTCAGCCTTTCCTCATCAGAAAGATGCTCCAGCCCCCTCATCATCTTCGTGGCCCTTCGCTGTCCCCTCTCCAGCAGTTCCTTGTATTTCTTTTTTTATAAAATAATTTATAATAAAATATTATATAGAAGCTTCTTTTTAAACGTGCTGAAAAAACTGAGTAAGGTGAGTTCCACTCATCTCTTTACGAGAAAGAGAGGGAACATTCACTGCCAGTAAAAGGTTGCAGGCGGGAGATCGACAGATGCAGCATCTTCCTGGATACATTAAGGAAACAGCTTGGGAAAAAGACTAAGATCTGTTCTGTTTGCGTGTCAGGCCATCCTAGATAGCTAGCACTCTTATTTTAGGAGTCTCCTGTGAAAGATTGGAATAGTCAGGTTTTTTTTAATTTCCCAACTCTGGAAACACTGCGTCTTTGTTTCTGCACTGAGTCCCAGAAATCCCAATTATTTTGTCTCTAGCTTTTAGACTAAGCTAGCTATGAGAATCGGAGTTTAAAAAAGCAATTTCAGGGCACACAGGCTGACCCTGAAAAAAATCAAATTAAAATAAAGATAAAGATCAGAAATATATTCAGTGGCTAGCATTTTATAGTTTTCCAAAGGCAGCTTCCTCGAGAAGAACCAAGAAATACATACTCCCTCAGGTAATAAAAAAACCCCCGTAATTGTATTAAAAGCAGCACTAAACATAATTGAAGATTCACAGCAAAATAGATGAGTTTTTCACAGTTTGCTTTTCAAATAAATACATAGCTAGACTATAATTTCTCTTACGGGTAAAACCAGTGATTAATATTTTAATTACACCACTGTTACTGAAATATTTTAAGGCTGGAATTACATCCACAAATACAATCACACAGGTTAAACGGTTTGGGGTGCAATCCTGGGTGGGAACTGCATGAACGGCAACGTTGCTCTGCTTTCTGAGACTGAAGCAGAGATACGAGAGAGAAAATTAAGTATGTGGAAAGCATAAAAAAAAAGATGAGCTATCACTTACTTTGCTGCTTACGTTTCCCTCTTTCCCAGGGGAAGGAAGCAAGGCCTAATCCAACAGCTCATTGTCACCGGATGAGGAGAAGCATGGAGATCTCACCATTGCTGGCTCCCGCACAGGAGCTGGGGCACAGGTTGGCAAAGAGTAGACAACTATCCTTGCCAGCGAACAAAACAGGGTGGTGGAGGAGAAGAAGGAAGGGCAGCTTTGCGTGTTGCACGAGTATTTGAATCTACCGGAGGAGAGTTCTGACCAGGGCCAGAGGGAGCCGGTGGATGCTAGCTGGTGGAGGGAATCAGAAAGGTAAAAGTGAGAAAACACATGCATTGAGATAAAGACAGTTTAATTGGTAAAGCAAAAGCTGTGTGTGCAAGCAAAGCAAAAATCTGGAATTCATTCGCTAATTCCCATCAGCAGCCAGGTGCTCAGCCATCCCCAGGGAAGCAGAGCCCCATCACACAACGGTTACTTGGGAAGACGGGCACCTTAACTCCATCCCCCTTCAGCCTTTCCCCCTTCCTCCCCCCACCAGCTTTTATTGCAAAGCACAAGCATTGTGTGTTATGGAATGTCCCTTGGGTCAGCTGTCCCGGCTGTGTCCCTTCCCAGTTCCACAAGCATTGTATGTTATGGAATGTCCCTTTGGTCAGCCGGGGTCAGCTGTCCCGGCTGTGTCCCTTCCCAGCTCCGCGTGCCCCCAGCCCGTGGTTACAAATACAAAGCATCTCACTGGACCAGCTACTATGAAGAAAATTAACTCTACCTCCGCCAAAGCCAGTACACTGGAGAAGCTACCATTTTATTAGGAGGGGGGTTTTGTAGCTTGTTTTGGTTTTAAATCATGGAGACAATTTTTATGTAAATTCAAACTCAAAAGGTTTCAACGGGTGTTTCAATAAATATCTGAATGTGATATAGAAGTTCAGCGAGGTCGAGGAGAGACAGACACACAGAAAACATTTACCAGCTCCTTATCCTATTAAGAATATCACATGAAATCGCTACAGAATAGATTTCTTAACAAATTCAGACTCTCAGACTTTCTTACGTAAAACTGCAACACGAAATTCAAAATACTCGAAGCAAGAATATGCACAACACCGAGACGGAGACGGTCAGAAATCCAGAAAGAGAATTACACCGCGCAAGAAGAGATTCCCTTCTGGGTAATACAAGTAGAGTCTTTCCCCTACGGGTTGAGTTCCTTTGCAGGTTGGAGAGAGGGCTTTGACACCACTACTTAGACCATCTTTGTGTAAATGCGAGTAGCAAGGCCAATATTATACAGAGATTCGTGAAAAAGGGCATCTTGGTGAAATTGCATAACGTTTCACAAGATGTTTTAGTGAGTGCCATCACTGATCTGTGGCACCTCAGTAAGACACAACTCTGTGAAGACCCTCACCAACTAGTAACATCAAACGTTCGATATCAGATCCTCAGTGAAAAACCCTTTCAGTCCCTTCCTGATCTGCTTCTTGAGCAGGACTGTTGCCTACTTATAGGAAAATGAGAAATAGAAGTCCAAAGTATAATTTTAAAAAAGTATTTCTAACCGTTGGTATGTTTAGCAGTCTCAGAGCAATACAGGCAGTGCACAGGAACAAGGTATGATCTGAAAATAAAAGATCAGAAAGGAAAGCCGTCATTGGTGCTTGCACAACGAAACAAGAGCACTTGTATTTTTAATATCCAGATGTGAGCATTTCCACTGACAGATCTAATTCCCTCCGCTTCAAAATAACCACGCAAGAGCCTCTTTCACAGAGTCTGATGAGAAATGCTTCCTGAAGAGCAATACTGCTTTAGAGACACTATTGGCTATAGATACCAAAGTCAGTAATTGAAAAAAATGCAGTGATTCCCTGGCTAGATGGAAAATTTGCACTTTAATTCCATTCTACTGATTTGCAAAGAGAAATAATAATTAACTTATGTGTATATATAATTTGTGTACATATATTAGCAAATGAATTCTTACCTCATTGGTTTTTCTTAATTTTACCAGAAAAATATCCTGGGATGTGTAGTCAAAACCACAAAATAGAGTGCATATATGCATACCACCATATATATAGTGTAGTGTTTCAGGTAAGCTCTCTGTGTTTCAGTAATAATGGCCAAGGTTATTTAAGATGGGAATCCTGTTTGAAGTCTGCACTGAGCATAGAAGAATGGAGTTTTCAGTGTCAAAAAAAAATCCTCTTTCTTGCTTGGTAAAGGATGCATCTGATGGTGAGGTTCATTTAAAAGTCTAAAACTGGAAGCAATGAAATATGTGATATCAGATAACATAAATCGAAGTGTCTCTATATGATGCCTATTTAGAGATAATTAAAAAAAAAAATATGTCAGGCAATAGACTGGGCACGAGATGCTCTCATGGTTTTTTACAAGCACCTACCTAGCAGTGACACTGTATGAAAATGCACTCAGAAATTCTAACCAGACGCAAATAGTTCTTGCTCCAGCTATGCACACTTTTCAAAGAAATACTGCCGAGCAATCCTTGTAAACAAGATGCCTTTAGAGATGTCAAGAGGGTGCTAAAGTGAATTTCCTGTTAGATCAGATACGGTGGAGAAATGTACGCTCTTAATAGGATGAGACTGGTATCAAGGCATGAATTGGTTGTCCTAATATAGAAACAGAACGGGAGTGGGAAAATGCATCAGCCTTCATTTCACTTTGCAGCAGCAAATATGATATAATTTATTGCGCAGTACCAAGAGCAAGAAAATATGTAATATCTTACACTTGCCTTTCAAGCTCTCCTCTTCTCTTTTCTTCCTGTATTCTGCTTCAGGCTGCTTTTTCTCTCTCATTGTCGTTCCACCTACATAAAACCCATCCCAACATAAAACCCATCCCAACATTATATTGACAAACTCTCGTTCTGTGTGTCAGTTTTCCCTACCTCATGACTAATTTATACATTCTTTTGAACTCTTAGCACTCCCACTTTCTAATTTCACAAGCATTAATGTCAGTGCTATGAGGGTTTATGCATATAACTTAATTGCAAATAATAGAAAAAAAAAATCCAGAAATTCAGTTTCCGGTGAAAGGTCCTCTGGGTAAGCACCCTTTTTTTCTTTTTTCCTCCCTGCTTCATGGTCTATTTTACAGAGAGACCCACATGTTCGATGTCTGGATATATCTATCAGCTAGTAATTTCTGACTGAAAACTGAAATTTTTCCAAAATATGTGCACAGATTTTGTCTGGCTTATTTGAGCTCTGCTGTAACTGAGTGGGATCCAAGTAAACTATTTGAATGGGACCCAGCAGATTCCGATGGTAACCTCCTGCACTGCTTTTAGCTTGGGCTTCTTCAAATGTGGAGAGGAATCAAAATTTCATAGACACCTTGTAAGCTTAATTATAGTGGTTATTCCTTTAGCAAAAAATTGGCCATTGATGTATTCTGAAACTCAATTGTCACGATTTCTGTTGTCTGTGTTAGTTATTCCCCCTTACAGACTGTAGAAATTATACTTCATCAATGGAAAATGTGTAACCATTGGCACTTTGCTGCAAAGTACATGAATTATAATATTTCTTTCCCTTTATGTTTGTGTTACTGTGGGCTGTATAAACGGAACTAGAGTCCAAGAGAGACTGTTCATTGCAACTGCTTATCAGTAATTATATTCTTCCAAGATAATAAAATAATTGTGGTAATAAAATAAAAATATAATAAAACATTGTTAAAAAAGAGCTAGCCTTGCTTGCATCTGGTTTACTATGTGATCAGAAACACTGGCAAACCAAGGCAATATGTAAATTTACAAACACAGGTTACTCTGTAACTCAATTCAGCAAATTCCTAAACTTAAAGTAAACCTTTTTCAAATATTTCCCCTTTCTTCCTTTTGAGGACTGTAAAGAATCTGTGTGTCTAATACAACTTGTTGCTATGGATGAAAGATTAAGTATTTTTGCACGCTGCAGGTGGTGTTTTGCTGCTTTCACAGAGAGGTCAAAAAATACATTCTGTTTGTGTTTTCAAATGCACAACAGTTGTCAGATGTTATACCTATCTCGACAAATTCTGAAATAGTTCTTTGTAAAAACAGCATTTAGAGAGATTTAATAACACTAACTTTGGTATCACAGAAAACACAACATGGGTTTAAATAGGTCAAGAAATAGAGGTATCACAAGACGTAACAATATTTAAAATCAACATAGAAAAAATTCTTAAAAATATTTCTTTTCTGTGCTGTAGTAAGGTGATAATGTTTGGAATTAACTTAAGTTGTGGATTTTATTCAGTTTCTAACTGGTTTGGTTTTAGCTACTCTAGTACATTTCCACCTATCACAAAACAAAATTGGCACCAGAGAATCGAAGTCAGATCACTTCAAATAT
Organism: Chionis minor; assembly: GCA_013398295.1. NCBI lineage: Eukaryota > Metazoa > Chordata > Aves > Charadriiformes > Chionidae > Chionis > Chionis minor. Next base: position 7,544 of record VZSF01006457.1, read on the forward strand.
ACAGGAGGAAGAGATTAGCAAATTTAATATTTCCTACCCCGTCTTCTCTAAAAGCCTCAGGTGAGACATCAGTGTTTTCTTATGTTTTGTTTAGTTTTTTCATCTTTTACACATTTACAGCCATATTCCATAAACTTCTTGTGCAAAATATGCCAACTCCCTTGCAAAAACATGCCTACTGACCCAGCGCTCACCTGCAAATAACTCTGCAAGTTCAAGCTGCTCGCTGGCAAAATAACGAGGAACAAATAGATAGGAGTACAGCTCAATATATTTAATCTACATTTTTTTTACTTTAAAATCATGCTTAATTCCTTTTTACAGTAATAACAACTCGAACAACATTTTGATACATTCATTGAAAATGTGAAAGAAAAATCCAAATTCCTCCAGTTCCTGCCAAAAGAAAAGAGTGGAATGAGGAAATCTATAGATTCCTCTGGTGTTCTCATGCGCGGGCAAATTTTATCAGGTAAGTTATTAACCAGCATCGTCAGCTGGTCATATGTCACACTGGACAGACAGTCAGAGCGTATGAAATTCAGATGTTTAAAATATGAACTGAAATTATACAGAGGATTTATAAGAAATACCTTTTTTTAATAATGGTCAGAAAATTAGAGCTCTTGTGGGTAATAAGAGAAATCAAGGTTTGTTTCTCATGTGTCCTACTGCTTTAACAGAGTTGATCAAATCTTTCACACCTGTCTCAAAATTTAAAATCGACTGGGTTTACCACAATTCAGTGCGGTGCATTCAGTACAATTCAAGTGCGTGAATTTCAGACCCTAGCAGGTAGCTGCAGAGAACATTGTGATAGATGTTCATGTATATATTTAGATTACTAGCTGTAGGCAGCAATAAAAATATTTTACATAGAGAAGGCATTTCATTTGTGAAATCACTGTTCACCCTGAATCCACAGTTCAGAGAAATTACTTCCACATAAGAAGATTATAAAATAAAATAAAACAAATATCCAAGCAAGTCACAAATGTAAGAAAGAAACTAAATATATGAGCAAACAGAGAACCGAATTTCTGGAAAACCAGGTTGTGGAGTTACATATTTTCACATTGAAGTTTCATCTTTCATTAAATTCTACCATTATTTAACAAGCAATTGAATTTCTGCTTTTGTCAATGTACTTTCCTTCTTTTAAGAGAAGGACTGCACCATTGGACTCTTCTATTAACTAATTAGTTAAATTACTTATTTTAATAGATAATGATTCAGGCTGCCCTGTTCTGTGCAGTAAACAAGTACATTTAAGATGCTCTGCAGGGTGGTGCACTGTGTAAATGTAGAGAATAACCAGCTAGACAATTTTCCGGTGATAATAAGACAAAAAAGTTTGTATTCTTATGTAAAGGACACTTAGACAAACAATTCCAAACAATGACAATTAGAGCTTACTGAAATACCTTCTGGAAAAGCCCAGATTCCAATTGCCATGAATGTTTTACATACTAACACTCAATGACATATTTGAAAGCCCACTGGCACAACAAAGCTGGTAATATTTTTCATAAAAATATGTATTTCCATCTGAAATGCTGTAATGTACGCTCTCATCTCCTTTTATCATCACAACTGCATTCTAGGGTCAGCTAAAAATAGTGTCTGCTTACTAAAAAGTTCTTATTTTTGTAGATATTGTGAACCACATGTGATCACCTAAAATAAGACTTTGAAGTGTTTTAGTAATTTTCAAAGCACCAAAAAACCAACCAAGGGTTAAAAGGTCCCCAAATACCTTTTGATCATACGTTAAGTAGTGCAGCAGATTTTCACCTTTGAGGCTGATGTAAAATCTGTACACATGAGTGTGTTAATTCAGCATCTGTAGATTAGGAAGACAAACCAGATTTTCCAGCAAGTTTGAAAGCAGCATGAAGTATTCCTGAAGAAGGATGTAAGGGAAAGAGAGGCGTTCAGCATAGAATTGTAATTTTTTTTTCAAATTTCTGTATAAAAATGTTAATTATTGGTATCAGAATATTCCATTGTGCACTATGAATGTAAGTAGAAGAGCAAATAACTGGCAAGATTCTAATCTTCTGTTAGAAAAATCTCCAACCTGCTTTCTTGCGGAGTAAGACTGAATAGTATAAGCTTTTTTTGCCCTCTACAGCTGTGTTAAGAGGTCCAACTTTTAGTTGGTTTCCAAGCTACAAGTTTGGATTACACAGAGGATTATGGTGCTACTCATACCAACTGGGGAGGAATTTCAATTAAAAAAAAAAAGGCTGAGGAGAAAGATTAAGAAAGGTTTTGGTCGCATTTGCAGTAAGCTGAATAATTTAATATACATAAAGCGATATCGAAAAGACAGGTTGCAGCTGAAGTGTGAGGACTTAATGACAAGAATGAAAGAAAATTTTACTGGGTTGACCAAATCAACTAAAGGTATCCTTAGGCAAGAATATAATACATCAAGAATTGCTGTTAATTATTATTTGAGCTTATGTGAGAGCTGGAAGGAATTCAAGTTGACTCAAGACAAGTTGACCTCAGGACAAGTTTGTCCACTTGTCTGCTACAGAAAAAAATTCAGATTTTGTTGAGAAGTTAAAAAAGTGGTGAAGGGTTCTAGCATTAGAACATATAGGAAATATTCCAAGATTATTTTAAATTACTTTTCAAGAGATAATTATTTAAAATATAAAAAGAATTAAACCATTCCTAACAGCATAAATGACAAAGCAAGCAAAAGTCATCTCCCAGATTTCAGATGCTCACTGTCTTGAAACAAACCTTACTTTCTCTTGAATATTTTTTTTTATTCTACTAATAGATTGCTATTATAATAATAATTATTATTATAATAACATAATATTAAATTATTATAGATAATAGCTATTAATGTTTAGTTCTGAAACATAAGCAAACAACTCCATATCAACAATCTCCTTCCTGTGCATTCACCACCGCATCATGTCACGTGTTACTTTATAAACCCACTGCAGGCCAGTTTTCATAGGTCCTGATCCTTTGCACATAGAGTTTCTTTCTATGTCAGCAACAACATAACCTTATTTTATCCTTTATTACTCATGTTCAAGCAGTAGTTTCCAAGGTTTTCTTATAAACTACAATGCAGAAGTCGGAATTGATGTGAGCGATGTCCGAAAAATTAGGTTTCATGACAGGATGCAACCCGCAGCATTGTATTAGACCTTAGAGAAGTCCAGAACCTTTTAAAGCTCTGACCATTAACAGGACTATTTTAAAACATCTCAGCTATCTTCAGCGACTCAGTTTCTAAGCCACTGTTCTACAACATGTTTTGAGACTGAATGTCCTGCCAAGATGCTTTTATTCTCCCAGTTATCTATATAAATGTAAAAATATTTAACCAGTTTCCCTCAAAGTTAAGATCACACTTCTCTTTTAACACGTGCTTCAAAACAACTAGTAATATTTGTCATTCTCTTCCAGAAGGGACATATTACGGTTGCCAACACCTATGAAGTTCATATTGTGAGAGAAGATGGCAAACATTTAGCTTTGGTTTTCTACGAGGAGTGAAAACTTTGAAAAAATCCAGTTCATTCGGGAGATTAATATCCTTCATGCTAAAGTTAGAAGGAATTTTACTCTTCATTCCTCATTTCACAGGTAATAGGGTCCTGAGATTTTCATCACCATAATCAATCTGAAAGGTAGTAGCTGAAGGTCCTTGAGAGTAGATTTATTATAAAAAACTTCTTACATTAGTAAATGATTGCCACTGGTCCACCTCTTCCCATGTTAATGCAGCATTTATTCTGAGCAAATAGTCCCATCACAAACTGTTTCCAGGATGAGCACTGGAAGTTAGAAATAAATAAAACTCCTTCACCTTATTGGAGGACACCAGCCACCCAATTCAACCTGCTTTTCACTGAAAAGCTGAATTCTCTTATGTTTGGTCAGCAAAAGCCTTGACGTGCCTTGTCCTATCTACAACAGTAATTTCAGAACTGTTGCCTAAATACATTTTGTAACCAATAGGGAGCATTTTCTAAAACATTGCAGTAATTTACAAGAAGTCCTAACCAGCCCAGGACAATTTGCGCTTCTTAATTGCTTATGCATTTTTCTACTTCAAGCATTTAGCAAAATTATATAAATTGGTTTTTCATTTTAAAAAATCTATTTTCTTTGTCTTAAACAAATTTTCATACATTGGTTTTCAGTGCTTTAACTAATTTTCTCTGAAGGTAAAACATTTTTCATTTTAAATTATTGGAGTGGAAAATTGCAGATGTTTAAAAATTTATGAAAAAATATGTAAGGGCCTGCGGTCTCATAAAATATGTATCATATAGCACCATATTTATTCTACCTACTTGTTAAATTTGCTTGAAGTGCCCACTGTGATTTGTTTGGCAGAACATACTTCTTTTTCCATAAAAGTCTTTTCTTACACAGTGTTATCTATTGTTTGAACTGTGCCAGGGAAAAAGCAAGCATAGCATTTTGATGGTTTTTTCCTGTCCTTATTAGCAAAGGTTAGCTGCTAGTGGGAATTTAATACAGCACATTTATGAAGTCATTGAGGCAACTTAAAACTGAAGATCATCTATGAAACAATATAGCAATGCAAGGTGTGATTTCTGAATTCATATGAAATTTTGCATCAAGATATGGGAGCCTGGAAGGAAAGCATTAATTCTATGTAGTAATGAGATTATTTCAGGTAACCCCTATTCAGTAACAAGGCCAAATATCAAATGTTTGCTTGCAGAAGAAAGTAAAATCCTTTGCGGTAAAATATCAATATCAAAGCTATTCAATAGGATGGAAAGGGGAAAAAGCTACCCTTCCCCCCTTGGACAAATCAGAGGTATTTTTTTCATGTTAATTTCATAATTTCTACCTTATGTGTGCTAATTATTTAGCTCACTATTTATCAATATTAATATTCGTTGCTAATAAGCTAAGAACAGTTAAATAAAGGAAAAGAAACTTTAAAAAAGTTTACCTTTTCATTAAAGGAAATTACATCTACTTTCTAAATGTTGAAGTAATTATTGGTTTTATTTTACCCGAAACTTGTTCCAGCTCCATTTACTATACAATGCAATAGAATAAATAGAGTGACTGAGCTTTTGAAATGCACAGCATTGTTCTATAAAGGGATATAATTAATTTCCTGAATATTACAGATAAATTGCAGAAGGAGAGTCAAAATTTGATATCCTAATAAAAAGATCTTTGTTTCTGAAAGAGGAGATTAATGTTTGTGTATTCAAGGGATGGAACAGAATAAACACATCGCATTTCAAATATTTACTTCCCTCTACGATAATGCTACACTAGTTTTTTTCTTGTTGAGAATTTTGTGTATTTAGTCTTTCCTCTATATTTTAGAGATTCACTCATAAATTTGCTTGACAGCCCTGCTGTTGCTGCCTTGTAGTAGTTCAAACTCAGCTCTGACCAAGGGTGCAGCTGCTCAGATGGAGAGAGCTGCTGTCAGAGAAGGAACCCCGGTGCCACAAATCCCCTTGGGACAATTCAATCCCTTGATAATTCCTAAGGAAAAACCCTTGGCCTCTTTTTAATATAGCTTTATTTTGCTTTGACATGTGTCTTGGTGAAATTACATGTAAAATTTCCTCAAGAAGAAAGAGGGGACTATTCCCTCAATGTTCAGTTCACTAGTGATTTTGGGAGAATATATCTCATTTTCCTAATACCATTCTAGTATGCTAAGCAATGATCCAGGACATAGATATGAAAACCTATTATAAACTCCACCATCAGAAGTTACAATCAGTCCTATTTCAGAGTACGTGAAGGAATATTTTACAGGATCTCCAGACAACTTATTTTGCTGATAACGCGTATGCCTAGCAATGGAAAAATTTGCAATGAATATCAACAGCCTAGCTTCAAGACAAGATCACTTTAGCAACATTGTCTTCAAGAAAAATAGAATATATTTATTTCCAAACTAACCTGTAACAGAAACAGAAAGTAAGCAACAAGTAACTCACAATGGAGGAGTAATTTTAATTCTTTGGACATCTGGATCTGTCATGTTTTAACTCCAGCCAGCAACAAACCACCACACAGCTGTTCACTCACTCCTTTCAACCCCCTCCCCCCTGGTTGGATGGGGAGGAGAATCAAAAAAGACAACAAAAAAAGGTAAAACTCTTTGGTTGAGGTAAAGAGAGCTTAATAGGACACCACAAGAAGAGAAAATTATTAATAGTAATAACAACAACGACAACAATAATAATAATAAAAAGAATATACAAAAGCAATGATGCACAATTCAATTGCTCACCACCCACTGATCAATACCCAGTGGTATCCCACTAAGCAGCCATCCCAGATTCCTGTTTCCCAGTCAAACCCATTTATGTACTGAGCGTGACGTTTATGGTATGGAATATTCCTTTGGTGAGCTGGGGTCAGTTGTCCTGTCTATACTCCCTCTCTGCTTCTATGAGAAGCTGAAAAAGTCCTCGACAGCTTAGCAACAACTAAAAATATTAGTGTGTGATCAACATTATTCTCATCCTAAATCCAAAACATAGCACTATCCCAGCTGCTAGTAAGGAAACTAACTCTATCCCAGCTGAAACCAGGGCAGGATCCTATGTGAACAGGTAAAAAATAAAGATAAATCTATTATTTGAAGATGAAGGAGTCCATGCATTTCTTCAGAATACGTCTGAAGTCTTAACAAAGGTGCACATAATTTTAGCTTATAGGTGTTCCTGTATTTTTTCATGTATTTAAAACCCAGGTGAATTTACAAAACTCAAGTTCCGCTTTGATTTTGAATAGTCTTTGTCACACAATCTTAGAACTTTCTCCTTTTCACCCTTTGACAAAAATAAACCCATTTTTTAGCAAGTAAGTCTTCATCAGAGCTTCTTTCTGTATCAGTTTTCATTATTTTTATGTATTTATATCAAAAGGAACATACAGTGTACATATGCATAGATGCTTGTTGCCCTGGATCACAAAACCTTTGATTTAATGCTCAGTACTGTTGTTAAGCACCTGGTTAAACTTACTAAACAAAAGTAGTTACAGATAATTTGGGTGCAATTTGTACGGCAGGAATACTGGTTGATACAAATAGGATTGCATAACTTAAAAAAAATAGCTATCCTTGACCACATTCACATTGCACCCTTGGAATAAAGATCATAAGTAGTTCATGAAATGTATGGGTAACTTTTTATGGCTTTCTTTAAAAGTTATTAAAATCCTTGCGCAGCTCTACAACCAAAGATCTGGTATACAAAATCTGTTCCTTTTTCTTGTCAAGTAACTACAGGAATCCAGGGCACTGTGCCCAAACCTCCCAGAACAAATAGATCTACCTGGCTGCATGACTCCTGCCATGCCCTGGGATTTTCTCCCCAGAATGTATCTAGAGGGCTTTAAGCTGCCCTGCTCCTCCAGATCTTTTACCTAGGGTAAAAAACCTTCCTGCTTTCTGCCCATTAACTTGATTGCTAGAGACTAAGGTTGCCTTCTTGCACTTTTTGTCTCCCTGGCAATCCCCAAATGATTCCCCAAAGTTTCCTCAAATTGATTTCCCCAAAGCCCAAAGGACAGTCTAAGTGTCCCTGAGACTGCAGGGTCCTTAAGAGGATCTTTTTAAATAAGCTTACAAAACTTCTGTTTTCTTCCCTCACCATCAGGGACTCCAGGACACAATGTTTGATTGTCCTATACTCCAAAAGAAATGTCTCCATCTCTGTATTCAGTGTGATAAGATTAGCTTGAGCATTCAGCAAAAAATACTTTCAGAGAAATGCAAGGCTGTAGCACATCAAGCTCTGATAAAGAGCGATAGCTTTTTTTGAAATACTAACAATATTATTTCCTATCTTTTAATAGTTAAATTTCCCCATCTGATGAGACAGATTATTTTCATTATGTTGACTTCACCTGTAGAGATACTAAAATGTTGGAAAAATAAAGGTAACATTAGTCTTTTAGATTTTGCTGGTCATTTACCTGTAGCTTTGTACTCACTCTATCATAGATGTTATTATGTTATCTAATGCAGTAGATAGATGTATGAATGATTAGGTATGATTTTTTTCCCTTATTAAAAATATTTCTAGCTTTTCTTTTTTCCTTCTTATGTTAAAATTTGTTCGCCCAGATTAGGAGCAATTTTCACGATTTTGGGAACGGGGTCAATAAATATAAATAGAGCATCATGCCGTTGTTACTGTACTGTGAGCTAAAGAAACCACCTTTCATTGTTGTGAACCATCACACTTGTTCCTGCCAGGGATAGTGAAGCCATCTATCCTCCTTCAGTGCTGCTCTGAGGCACTGTGTTACACCTATACGCTCCCACGTAAACATGTGACTACATTTTGATTTCTTTGGGGGACCATGGGAAATATATATTGCTCTTCAAGACATTCTTCAGAAACTATCCCCTTATTTTGCTAGGACAAACGTTTTAGTTGCATGCAAACTCAGAGAAGAGTGCAGCCTTCAGTTCTTCTTCCCAGATAATCAAACTGAAGAATTTACTGGAGCACATCACTGTCCCACTCCTCTCTACTCATGGAGCCATAGAATCTCAGAATGGTTTGGGTTGGAAGGGAACTTAAAGATCAACCAGTTCCAATCCCCCTGCCCTGGGCAGGGACACCTCCCACCACACCAGGCTGCTCCAAGCCCCGTCCAACCTGGCCTTGAACCTCCAGGGATGGGGCAGCCACAGCTTCTCAGGGCAACCTGTTCCACTGTCTCAACACCCTCAGAATGAAAAACCTCTTCCTCAGACCTAATCTAAATCTCCCCTCTTCCAGTTTGAAGCCATCACCCCTCATCCTATCCCTACATGCCCTTGTAAAAAAAAGTTCCTCCCCATCTTTCCTGTAACCCCTTAAGATACTGGAAGGCTGCCCTAAGGTCTCCCTGGAGCCTTCTCTTTTCCAGGCTGAACACTCCCAGCTCTCCCAGCCTGTCCTCCCAGTAGAGGGGCTCCAGCCCTCCCAGCATCTACGGGGCCTCCTCTGGCCCCGCTCCAACAGCTCCGTGTCCTTCTGCTGTTGGGAGCTCCAGAGCGGGACACGGTATTCCAGGTGGGGTATCCCCCTAGTGAAGCAGAGGCAGAATCCCTTCCCTTGCCCTGCTGGCCGCGCTGCTGGGGATGCAGCCCAGGATGTGGCTAGATTTCTTGCCTGCGAGCGCTCATTGCCGGCTCACATTGAGCTTTCACCACCTCCAAGTCCATCTCCCCAGGGCTGCTCTCCAGCCGTTCTCTGCCCAGCCTGGATTTGTGCTTCAAATTACCCTGATCCACATACAGGACTTAGCACTTGCCCTTATTGGACTTCATGAGGTTGGCACGGGCCCATCTCCCAAGCCTGTCCAGGTCCCTCTGGATGACATCCCATCCCTCCAGCATGTCGACTGCTCCCCATGCAGCTTGGTGTCATCAGCAAACTTGCTGAGGGTGCCCTCAGTCCCAACATCCATGTTGCCAGCAAAGAAGTTAAACAACACTGGTCCCAGTACTGACTCCTGAGGAAAACCACTTGTCTCTGCTCACCACTTGGGCATCGAGCTCTTGAGGGCAACCCTTTTAAGTGTGACCATCCAGCCAGTTCCTTATCCAGCAAGTAGTCCATCTGAGACCCCATCACTATTCCTTCAGTTTAGCCATATTCACAAAAGACTATTTTGGTGGGGATTTCCGTTATTCGCAAAGATCCTGATTTAGCATTTAGCTTAGACATCTAACGTTTACATTCCATATAATAATCCTGCCCTCCTACCCTTGTGAGACTCATTTCAGTATGACATTAGGACTTGTACTATTCTTCACAGCATGAAGATCCACTGACATTAATAATTAGGTGTACAATGCTTAGATCTCAATGGCAATGTTTCTCATTTGATTAATTAGATGTTCTCATTAGGATATAAAATTAAATTACAAGATAATGCAAAAAATTATATCTCAAATAGGAAAGCTAAGAAAATAATGTTGATGATCAATATGATCACAGAAACAAGACCATAACGTTTTCAATTATTTGTTTAGTTGTCCTTAAATATTTAAAATAGAGAAAGGAAAGAGGATATAGAAAGAGATGGCACTGAAGCAATAAATAAGATCTCTACATTCATCAGAGCTAAGGAATAATTGAGCTTTCCGGGTCTGATGCACCCAAAAGGAATTTAAGTACCATTAACTTATCTGTCACAAGTGAAATAAAGGAAATTATAGCTACTTTTAAATGTTACTGTTTAAGTCTAGTTAGGCTTCAGTAGATTTCCAGGAAGAAATCATAACTAATGAACCCTATTGAAGAGCATTCCAATGAGTGGAGTGGAATTTTATACTTAAAATTCACATACTAAATGTCTAAGAATGTAAAAACATTCTGAATTACCAGCAAGCATCTCTAAGCAATAATTAAATTCAAAGGGTAATGTTAGTGAACAATAAAAAAAAATACAGTTTTCTCCCTGTTTTATTTGGAACTATGCAGGTGGCACCTGTGATCTCTGTAGGATGCTCTTCATTCTTGATCAGGTTATAAATGAATGAAAAAAAAATGGGAGCTTACCCATGAAACTGAGTCCCTTTAAAAAAAGGTAGGCCAACTGATTACTGCTACCCAGAAGACATACTCTTGCCTCCTTAGAGAAGCACTTCCCTAGTTTTTTCCTTCCTCAACCTTAAAAAAATAAATATTTTTAATCCTATAACCTTGAAAAATTCTTCTAGCTTAAGTAAAGAATCTGCTTGTATGTCCTTAAGCGTGATGGTTAAACCAAAAACAAATGCACAACAGCTGAAAAAAACAGGAGTAAAAAAAAATAATAAAATCATGGCTGGCCAGCAGGTTTTGAACTGTTTTTCTATATGCACATATTTCCCCTGCTCTCAGTGATTTCTGTATCAATGCTTCTATCATCCCACTGTAGAAACCATTAGCTTACAGCTGAATGGCCTTTAAATCACTGACTTTCATAACTAACTCTCAAGGTACATTAGGTTCAGTACGGTTGATCATTTCCACTAGAAAAAAATTTCCTCTGGTGAAGAGCCAGGAAGTTGCATATGTCAGAAGCAGCTATCAGCTATACCTAAAATGTAACACTTTCATAATCTTACCGTAAAAACCAGAGATATCAAACTTCCTAATCATAGTCTCTTTCCTGGCACGAGGTTCCACGCTACAATAAATGAAGAATAATAAAGCTGTAAAGACTTAAAACAATGTATCTTCAGAAAATGTTAGCTACATTTTATGCTGTTACCAGATTTTTCTTCTTACAATTCTCAGCCTACTCCTTTTTATAGGTCCTACCCTACTTTAAAAATGCAGTGTGTAATAGAATATTTTTTTTTTTTTTAAGAAAGACATGAATGATTATTCTTGTAGCCATTTCAGCCTGGTTCCTTTTATATATTAGAGTGCTTATCATTGATCAAGGTTTTTTAGGAAAAAAAAAACCAACTTCCATACTATTATGTCCTTCTAAGAGTGGCTGAAAATGACTTTGATGACTGTAAAGCATCATTAGTTAAGGTCAGTCTGCCAACATAACATTGGCAAAAACAGCAAACCAGGGAATCTCCGCTGTGCAGCAATGAGCAGAGAAACTCTAAAAATATTCAGTAGTTTCTGTCTTTTCTAGTAAATAACACAAGTCAGAATACATTTTCAAATGTATAAGCTGCAGATAGAGCGTGGAGCTACAGTTAAATTTACCAGTGTATAAGTATGTGGGCTCAAATTTCCATCCTTTAGAATTTACTTTCCTGTGAACCTGACCTCACAGAAGTTCCACATCCTTGAAGAACACATCCTTTAACCTCCTTCCCTTCTGTGGGAAATCAAAGCTCATTATCCTCTGCTGTAACACTGTTAATCTTATAAAAAATTTGAAAAAAAAAAAATCCCATACAAAACTTTTCTAACTGTGGAAATCTATGCATGAAAAATTACAAAGCAGTAAATGTTCTAGGCTTTTTTTAACCTTATCTGCAAAATGTAAGATTAATTGAGAAGGATCCAGAAGGACCTGGAGGATAAAATACTCACTGAGGCAAATAGCACTGCTAGATATCCCTTTCAGCACACAGGAATAAAATTAGGGGCGTTTGGGCTATTGGCATAATTGGAATTGTTGAGTTTCTATGGCAGTCAGTACTTTTTATGGCTTTCAATTCCACTCTGCTCCTCAAGTCTCAAAGCATAATACCACACTCCCACCTCCAAACTCTTTCTTTGGGATGTCAGTCTCTAAATAAGATGGTCTTGAAGCAAACCACCCATTTTCCATGTGCAGAACGATGAGAAGTTAATGTTACGTGTGGCCACAGCTCACAGAAATATGCAGTGAAATGAACCTTGTAGTCCATCTCACCTTAAGGTAAGAAAAATGTTATCACTTCAGCCCACAAAATTTCACTTTACATTCAAGAATTAAAAAAAAAAAAAGGCTCCAATGAGAACTGTGGTAAGGTTATAAACTGCCAATATATCGTGAACCAATGTTTTGATAAAATACATTCAGGGTAGGAGGGGCTGGCAAAAAACAAGCCCAAACTGAGTGCTAATATGATGAGATGTATGTTTTGTTTTACATCAAGTGTTCCAAACAAAACTAAAGGGTTTGTGACGGATAAAGCTGTAATAGAGGAGTTCTACAAAAACTTTTTTTTTATATTTATTTTACTCACGGTGAACCGAATCCAAATCTCTCTGAAATGGCCCACACTATTTTGACCAGGTTCCCAAGTGGCACGATTCTTTATGACCTTTAAAAAGACATCATGAAGGAGGAGCTTTATTTCGATAAACAAGAATTTGAGAAGCAGCAAAGATCCCATGATATCAAGGAGTGTAAGGGGCAACAGAGGAAGGAGAAGAATTAGGAGGAACATGGTATTACAGAAGGGAAAAGTAAATCCACAAATGAGTGAATATCCTCTTAATTTCTTGTAACCTAGAATATTCTTATAGTGGGAGAAAATACATTTCTAATAAAGAATTCTGTATTTTCGAATGCTTTTTAAAAATAAGTAGAAAGGTACTTAACTGATAATTTTTCCTTTAAAAATACAGCATTTTTATAAAAAAAATAATAATTCTACTACATACCTTTCAAAAGATGCATGGTGTTTTTAGTTTGGGTGATTTCATTTGCTTAAATGAAAATTATGAAGCTTTATGGATTTGAAGCAATCTACTCAGTGCTCATGTTACTAGGATTTTAATGAAATTCCATTACCAGTATTTCCTTGCTGTAAAATGTATTCTGATTTTCTCCTATAATGTTGATAATAACACTTGTTAACATGCAAAGCTTTTTCTCATTTAACTAAAGTTTCAGCATAGGACTTATGAATAAAAAGGCAAACCTTCTCCCAACAACTCATGTCAGAGGAGCAATAACTCCAGGTCTCTATTGATTATCTCTAATTCTCTCTCCTCTTTTTTATTATTTACAAGGATTATTGCATGGATTAAAGCCTGTGACACATTATGTGTTAAAATGAGTAAATCTTTTCATCCCAGTAAATTTGCAACCGAAAAGAAAAGAAACAAGTGGTATGTTTTATAACAATATTAAATTGATGTAGCTTGATTTTGAGCTTTATCATACATCCCTTGCTACAGCTCCGCAGTACCTTGCATTAGCATCAATATTTGCAGAAAGGATGCCAAAATTAAGATCTATGGATGTTTGTTTTAACAAACCGTACTAAAATATGGTATTAAGTAGAAGGGACTGGCGCCGGTAAAATCAGCCTTTCACTTGGTAAATAAACTAATATTTCAGAGCAGGTGTGAAAGTCCTCGCTTGGAAGATGCTTATAGGGTAGATTAGTCTGCAGATGCTGCACCATATGCTTGGGCACAGGAAGAAATTACCTTTAATACTGATACCTGATGCGCACAGTGAGAGTTACGTGGATGAAAAGGTGGCAGTCAGAGCTACGATCAGGATGCCTCGGTAAGTAGGATATTGCTCTTGTTTCCCTTATTTTGGAAGGACTTGCAGCAAGAATTTCAGCAGTGCAGATCATCCACAAGCCTCAATCAGTGACAGAATTTTGTTTTGTTAATTAAATTAAGTCAGCTACATTAAAGCTGCTCTGGGTCTCAATGCCTTGTGTTTGTAACGAAGAGCAGGCTGTAAAATCGATTCAGTGAGATTCCTTTCTCCTCCTTATCACAGCACAGGAACAGGAAGACAGAAAAATAGAGATGACAGAATATATAAGAAAGCAGAAAAGTGGGCAAGATGTTTCTGTAAGGAGGAGGAAAATTAAACAATTTAGGCAAAAGACATTCAGTGAAATTAAAAGCTAAATGTTTAAAGAACTGCTATGAGACGAATGGAATAAGAGCAGCGCTACTGCTCCACGACCACCAGGACCTGAGAAATATATAACAGAGCCTTCATTTTTTGCTTGTTTTTGAGCTGTATGAGGAGCTGCTAGCGCTATAAAATGGCAAGGTTCACACATAGCCTAAGGTTCTATGGAATATCACAGACACAGACTAACTCTGCCTTCTAGGGGAAGCCTGGACTGCATTTTATTTATTTATTTTTTGTTTTGCGACTGAGAGAAGTTCACTGGCCTTTCCAGTTGCAAGAGGAGTGGTAACAGCACATCTAAATGGTGTGCTTGCAGAAAGATTGAATCAAGACTAATGACCACAGCAGAGTGGCGTAGACAAAAGCTGAAAATAATTAGTTCTCATGTAACTTAGAACAAGTTCAAAACTACTTTTCACGTGTGTAATCATTTTAATTCATTACATTTCTGAAATCTAAAAATTTAAATAAATATTCAGAAAGAACGATGTCTTTATTCAGAATCTCTTAGCTTCTGAAAGAATGCACGTGACCTTTCAGTAGCAATTCTTTTAATATTTTGTAATGTGCTTCTCAAAACAAAGGAACAATGACATAGGCATTAGGTAAAATAAAAAAAAATATAGCTCAAAGTTGTCTCTGTTGGAGAATAATTTCTGCTACAGTAGTTAAAAATTTTAAAAGAATTTAAAAGAATGCTTTTAGTGTGGAAGATTCTCATCAACACTGATTCTGGAGCAGCCTCTTTGCATCAGACAGCAGTTTCTGACAAGACCATTTGACAGCAATCCCCTTATACCTGTTGAAAATTGGTAATTCTGGTGGATTTAGTTAAAACAGCTCTTCTGCACTAACACATCTGAGACAACTAAACAGTTCAATTTTTAATCCTTATTCTGCAGATGATAGAATTGACAAATTGCTTGACTTTTGAACATGGATTTATGTCAATCATTGAAATGAAAACTCTCTCATCTCAGTGTAAAATACCTGCACAACTGGATACGTCTTCCATTTACCTTCAGAAAATGTTAGTTTCGTATTCTCTTAGTTGGGGGCAAAGAAGACCAGAATTTCAGTGACTCTCAGTTGATATAGGATAGCAAGGAAAATATAAATTTTGGCACTTCTGTTCTAATGACCATTCACTCATTCTACTAGACATACATTTTCTAAAAAATCACCTCTAAGCTATAGATAGAATTAATTCAATAACAGACATTCACCCACTGGCTCAGCTGCACACCCTCAAGCTCAGAAACTTCTTTTCTCCCATCTGTTAACATGACTGGATAGAAATGGATGATTAAATGATCATGTATAAAATTACCCCAAAAGGAAGAATTTGCAACACACTCAAAAAAAAAAGGCTGCATCTACATCCTCAGGGTAGGAGTTTCTTCTGTCTAAATTTGGCTTAATCTGGACTGTACATTGGAAGATCAAATACGGTCATTTGAAATGGCTGGTTTCACTAAGTCATATTAGAAAGAACAGTCTGTTATCAAAAATATTATTGATTCCCCCCCACCCCATCCCCCATCTAATGTAAAAGTAATTGAGTAAGAAAAGTTCAGAGTAAAATCTCCTGTTCAGAAAACCCGGATTTATTCTTCCTCAGACATCATCATTAGGTTTCACAGGGATATTTCCTCTGGCATTCTCTCACTCAAGCCCTAAGAACCTCAGTTTCTTGGCTTTATTTTCTTGATAGTCTCACAATGACATGACTATTATAAGATGAATGGAAAGCTGAACAATGGAGCCTACTCACCTTGCTTAGCTACTCTTTGAGATACATCTTGTTAGATAGGATACTTTTACGAGAAGAGATACGGCTTGACCTCCACCAGATTGAGAAAGGCATAAAAGATGTATCAATGTTCTAATTTTTAAAAGACTGGATAGTGGTAGAAAAGAACCCTGTGTGCTCCGTTCAACCAAGATTACTTCTTAATACCCACCTTCGGAGTACTTGTTCCAAACAGATGGAAATACTGCTGTTCAGGCTCAAGCCAAACCAACTTGGATTATTGACAAGCTTTAATTTCTTACTTGCTCTGCTGGTCTCTTCCTTTACCTGAATTTTCTTTGTTCCTAAAGTATCCTTTTTTCTCCAGTACACTGGAGACAGAAATTTCTTAGAATTGAAAGTAGCTTAATTTAGAGAAATCGCACACGGCTACAAAAAAATCATTTACCAGATAACCTCTATTTCTACACGTGAGGTAGACCTTATTAAAGTGACTTGGTCTGTAGTTCTACAGATTACTGCTAGCATTTTTTAACAGCTATCTTAACCATAGAAACTAAATACCATCAGCAGATAACAGCAGCACTTAATATCATAATATATTTTTGCTGAAATTTGATCAACAACTTTATGAAATTCAAAAACTACAGTTCTGCTGACCTATCATATAAAATTGTATCAGCTCTTCTATGTCACGTCCTAACTCCTCAGTCTTCTGTATTATCACATCACCATAACCTCAAAAATGTAGCCAGAAGCAGATTTTGAAGTCTGTAAAATCAGACATAAGTACAGGAAGAAACCGTGTATTTACATAACTAGAAAATTAAGAGCTATAAGCTCCAAAAGGAGACCTGGTAAACCATTTCAATGAACAGTGAAAATGAGATTTATTTTTCCTATTTACAGTTTAGTTGTTGGCAATTCCAAAGTAATTCCATGCATGTCTGCTTAAATGCATGTCCAGTTAAC
The DNA here is from genome assembly GCA_013398295.1 of Chionis minor. Taxonomy (NCBI): domain Eukaryota; kingdom Metazoa; phylum Chordata; class Aves; order Charadriiformes; family Chionidae; genus Chionis; species Chionis minor. Next base: position 24,603 of record VZSF01006457.1, read on the forward strand.
CTTGCTGTCCAATCTACCTGCCGTGACACATGATGTCTTAGTAAATTCATATTAAATAGTTTAAGGTATGTGGATTTCAGAAGCTGGTTGGAGTTGGTATTGTTTGTGTATTCAAAACCAGCTCTAAGGGTCGTCTTTTACAGTATATGACACACTTTGAACATTGAACAATCCTGGTTATTACCTATGGCATAGATTATTATCAGAACAGGCAATACAGTCAGTACTACATGTGAAAAGAACCCTTGATTGATTATTGGTTATTATAATTGGATTATTCATGAAACATAGCTGAAAAATAAATGAAGCTGAAATAGTGGCTAAATCTGAACAGTTAAAAGTAAAAAAAATACAAACCAAAAAACCAATGAAACAGCTTAAAAAAAAATCCAAACGAATAAATCATCATGAACTATCAAGAAGTAAACTCTTTTCTGGCATTTCCTTTTTCAGATTGTTCTGTAAGTAATTACTACATGTAGCTCACGTATCAGGGGAGTAAAGGGGAGTTTCTCATTATCCAGCACTCTGATGTAATTACACAGTCCACGATCCCAGCAGCACCATTTGCTCTACACACATCTCTAATGGAGCCAGGCCAGTCCCGTGTGCGAGTGGTGCACTAATGTGACGCAGCAAACTGGAGATTTCTGAGGGCCAGGAGGTGAACTGGGAGAACTTGGTTGACCAATGCTTACAAATACTTCAAGGGAGGGTGCTGGGAGGAGGGGGCCAGGTTTTTTCAGTGGTGCCCAGAGGACAAGAGGGAACGGGCACAAAATTGAACATGGGAAAGTTCCATCTGAACATGAGGAGGAACTTCTTTCCTTTGAGGGGGGCAGAGCCCTGGCCCAGGCTGCCCAGAGAGGTGGTGGAGTCTCCGCCTCTGGAGACATTCCCAACCCGCCTGGACGCCATCCTGTGCCACCTGCTGCAGGTGGACCTGCTCTGGCAGGGGGTTGGACCAGGTGATCTCCAGAGGTCTCTTCCAACCCTTAACATTCTGTGATTCTGTGAACAGGGATATAGATGAAAGGTCGTGGACACTTGCTGAAGCCCAGCCTTGAGTCAATAAAATAACTCCCTGCATTTCTTTAAACAAGACAAGGGGATAACGCATATTTTTTATTAAATTATTGTGTTATTCCTGTGAGGAAAAAAGTGGAATCAATTAAGAAATTATATGTCTTTCTTGATTCTGACCTGTAAGTAGGTCTTTTCAGGTAAGATAATGCAAAATATATAACATTTAAAGTTACAATAATCTCATTCTTTCAAACCATGACACACAGTCATGAACACAACGGCTTAGATTTTATACTGCATGAAACATGAAGTAATTTATTCTTGTTATTGCCACAATTTTTACATGCAGCTAACATACATTAACATAATGACATAACTAAGTGTAGGTGATTTGTATCCACATCACTGAAATTGCATGTCTTGTCTGGTTTTGAGTACTATACTTTCACTGAGAATTTAACTCTCTACCCTGAATGACTTAATCACTTTGAAATTATCCACCTTGCCTCAAGCTTTACCTTTTACATATTTCCCCAATCTTTAAAAAAAAACCCAAACCCAACCAAACAGCAGAACAAAACAAAATCATTCTGAGCAAGAATGAGGTTTTAAAAACAGTGCAATATCAAAATCCCAGCTGATGGTCCAGACTTTTCCACCCATAATAATTTCCTTATCTTAGCCTTTATGCCAGGAACAAGATATTAGCCTACATATGCAAAAAATGCATATGTCTTAATTACATTCACTGGCCTCAATTCTCTTTCTACATTCAATTCAGCTCAAACTTGTGAACCTATCTCTATTCGTAGTTTAAAATATACACTCCCACATCCTCCTAGGTCTAGTTCTGCAGTTTTATTTTTCCTTACATTCATAAATGTTTTACATGTATGATATGTGCACACATACACACATATATGTGTGTACTTGTGCATGTGTATTTGTGCGTTTGTGTGTGTGGTCGCTAATACTTTGACCCTCAAACTTATCCTGCCCTATTTCAAATGTGGAAAGTAGTTTAGGATTGACAAGAATAAGAAACAGGGCGTGAGTACCCCATATAAACTTCTGAATACATATCTGAAAGCATTAGGAGGCCAGAATTTTCTGATTAAATACAGAGATATGGGAAAGCATATAAATGCTGAGATGTTTTCACAAATATTACTTTTGGTGAATTTTCATTAAGCTACTCTCTTGTTTCCAGTCAGCACACCTGATGGGCTAATTACATTTCTCATATTTATCCCTCTAAACGAGGCCTATATGTGGGAGTTTGTTCTCTGCTCAGGGCTTGGGCTTCATCTCGGCAGCAGGAAGATGGAAAATCTTAATTCTCCTGGACTTAGCTGGATCTCTTGTGGCCTGTATAAACCAAGGATTTATTCATGCTATGAACTAAGAGCATTAAATTCTTCTCTCTGCAGCAGAGCGAGCTGGAAAGCCTAAAAACCACAGCTTAAGTCAGGGGGAACACTCAGATATCTCCAGCTCCCTGTGAAAGGAATCAGAAAAAATCTAACATTTCAAAAAGTCTCACAGGATGGACATGCCGAGTCCACTGGCTCAGTTTGCATTTTAAAGTTTTTCTTTGTAGTCAGATGGGTACGAAAAATCCCTTAAGAAATGAAAGCTGCAATTCTAGATACTCTCTTAGTTTTGGGAGACAGGATTTCATCGTAGGATTAAATTACAGTATTGCTTTGTACTTAAGTAGTAACAAACGTGTACATTCCGATGTGCAGTAGATATGATAATGAGCAGCATTCAGATTTGGGCACTAAGTAAAATGGGAACAGAATTCAAATTTCTTTTTGACATTAAAAAAAAAGAAGGGAGAAAACAATAAGAAACAAATGGGTTCATTTCATTAAAAGTACCAAAATCCAAAGTCGTTACTTACTGAAGTTTTTGAATTTTTTTCCTAACCTGAAAATGTCCTCCAATACTGAAACAGCATTTTTCCAATGAGAAACAATTTTGACTGAAAAGTAAAGTTCTAGTACTTCTGATAGTAAGAGAAATACTACTCAATATAACAAAAGTAGCTCTGCTGTAGCACAATGAAAGATGATTATGAAAGAGGAAATATATGCAAGCCATAAGCAAAAACTTCCTGATAGTTGTATACATTATTCATAGCTCTGATAGGAGCATTCAATCTAGCCTCGCTTTTTGTATGACTCAGGGTATCGACTTTCCACCAGTTATCTCATTATTGATCCAAATAACTTTTGTTTGGCTGAAACGCATCTTTGAAAAACCAGAGAGTCATCTACCCTTGTTAACGAAAGACCAAAAAAAAATTCATTTCCTTTCGTTGTTTCTCCAGTGAGTAACCTCCCTCACTGTTAAAATTTATGCCTAATTTATACCTCACATTTAGGAGACTGCCTCTGTAGTATACAGCATTTTTCCCTAAGAAAAAGTATTTATTATCAAGATACCTTGTTTTATTAGAACAATCCTAAAATCTGATGTAGGTCTTTAAGAGCAAAATTTTGCCACTTGTTAAGAAATACTAGCAAAGTTATTGGAAAGCCAAAAAAACCCCAACACTTGGCCAGGATAAGATATTTTCAAAGGTCAAAAACAGTGGCTGAGCTCCTTTAAAACGCATTAGATAGAGTTAAGGATGATCAAAAAGTTTTACAGGAGAATTCCATGTTTCCAGAGAAGACCACTAATCCTCCACCGGTTCACAAAGAGCTTAAAAAATAGTCTCTTTAGAGTGTTACAGGGTTAAGTAGCTTGTAAAGCCCCTGGATTGGGGCACTTCTTTTCCCTTCCCCTTTCAGCCAGACTGTTTCTATACCCATTTGAAAAAGAGCCCCATACCACTTCCTTACCCTCTTTGCTGCCCATCACAATCCTGCTCTCCAGGATGGGAAACCCACAGAACAGCTTTCTCAACCCCCTGGAGAAGTGTCTCCGTTTGGCTACTCTCTGTGTGGAGTGCCAAGGAGGAGGGTGGGGAGCAGGAGAGCTGAAACCAAAAGGAAGCTTCAAAAGAGAATAGTTGCATGCGTTGCATTGGCTTTCATTCCAGAGTTTGAAAAGATATCATTTTAGATTAAACCTGTACTTTAACATTCTCATGAGTTCCACGTTTACTTTACAGACTCTGGGTAATTGAGATGGGGGTCAATCTCTTCTCCCAAGGAACAAGCAACAGGACAAGAGGAAATGGCCTCAAGTTGTGCCAGGGCAGGTTTAGGTTGGATATTAGGAAAAACTTCTTTACCCAAAGGGTTCTCAGGCATTGGAAGAGGCTGCCCAGGGAGGGGGTGGAATGGCCGTCCCTGGAGGTATTTCAAAGCCGGGCAGACGTGGTGCTGAGGGACATGGGTTAGGGGTGGGTTTGGCAGAGGTTTATGGTTGGACTGGATGATCTTGAAGGTCTCTTCCAACCCAAGTGATTCTATGATTCTATGATTCATACTGGTCCTGACATTTTCATCATTTTTATCACCATCGCAATTCCAGTTGGCTCACTTGTTTATACGTGTACCATTTTCATTTCCTCCAGTCCCGTTTCTCAAAATTTATATCTTCTTGTACAAGACACCTTAAGCTGCAAGTTAGATTATTTGGTATATCTAGGTATCTACATATTATTAATCACAAACCATTCCAAAGAATTTTGCAGCAATTATCTATGAGAATTGACTTAAGAATGCAAATTGTCAGCACTTTTTTTTTTCAACAGCAAAGCTAAGCTGAGATATCAACAACCTCTCATCTCCAAAACGCTTGTTTCTGCTTCTCAGTTATGACACTGTTGTAAACAGGTTACTAAGAGAAAAAGTGGGGTTTTATGAAGTTAATTATTTCAAGTTTTTTTCCTAATATTTATCTTTTTTCACCAGCTACTATAATTATTAGCTACAAAGAGAACGCCAGGATAATACGTGGAATCTGAACAGGCATGTCATTTTAAATAATTCCTTTGTTATTTTATGGCTACCTCTATATTCTGTAAAATAACTGATAACAGTCAAATAACAGTAAGATTGATAACAGGACATATCTTCACAGGTGATATTCAGCTAAGATACCATTCCTGTGAAGAGTTCACTTCTGGCCTGGCACTGCTTCCCCAAATCCCTTGCAAACTAGCCAAGGAATTAGTATTTGAACAAGCAGTATGGAGAATGCTTCTTCATACTTTGTTGGTTTATTTCCTTGAAATTAAAACATAGATTAAAACATGAATCTGGGGACAAATATGTACGCAAAACATCTCTTTTCTTACTCCTGATAATACATAAGCTTCTGTAATCTTGTTTAAAAATACACTGAGTGACAAAGCCGTACTTAATACAGCTCTGTTAAAGACTTTATATGATATTGAGGATTAATTTAGCCTAGTGCTACCACTTTATTTATAAATTACCTGTAAGTAATTATGAACATAAATGCAGGCTTAAGAGAAACAGGCACCAAAGATCAATGATTTTAGCAGAATCCTTTCAAAATACTTCATTTCCTGAAGCAGCAAAAAAAACCCACCCACGAATCCAAAAACCCCGAGAAAGATAAGACTTTGCCAAACTGCAAATCATATGATTAAGTACTAAGATAACAAGTGGCACAGTAGAGGTTAAATAATCTAATGAAAGTTTCTGATCAGATTGGCTTGATTTGTTATTTAAATTCGCTCATAAGCAAACTAAGTCTTTTACATATTCTGTGCAACTAAGACTATACACAGAGAACATGCCAATTTTAGAATTAAAGTTGCTTAAGTGCATTTTACCTTAAGATAATCACACACGCACACAAAAATAAAGAAAACAGTCATTTACATCACTCCCATTCTTGGCCTTTCCTGGCCTCACTATTCAAAATATTCAGCCATGGCTGTTCCATAGGTTTTTTTGAGTTCTTGGGTGTAATCCTAGTACCCATTGCTTACAGTCAGGATCAAACATAGTATTTTATATCCGGTCTAGATTAAGATTGATTTCCTGCTAATTCAATAACACGGCGTGAAGCCAAATTACTCATTTGAAGACAGTCCTTGGAGAACTTGTTGCATTACCAGTAAATCCTTTGCCAATGGAGAATTTTTTAAAGAGCAGGGAAGTTAATGAGTGAATTTGTCATGGTATTTCATGTAATAAGACACGTGGAAATGAGATTGGCATGATGTTAATATTCTCTTAACTAGAAATTTTCTATATAACAATTTATTACACTGACAGATATTACACCGAGCAACTTTAATAACAAGTCACTTATGTGGGAATTGTATGGGAGAATGTTTGGTCTGGCTTGTTTTTTAACTCCTCCAACAGGTTGTTGTCCTCTGCCTGTCTTTTCTTTCCTGGTTTTCTCTGGGTTTTTCTGGGTATCCTTAAAGTGAACCCCTTATTCCGCTGCTGAAATCAGACTGCTTATTTTGGATCTAAATATTAATTTAATGGTCTTGATCTTACCTTGGTCTACATTCCTTAGCCACCATGTGATCAAAAGCGGAGCCAGGGAGCCCTGGATTTTGCAGTTACCTGTTTGGCTCAGGCAGAGATGATGATCCATCTGAATCGGCAGCACAGGAACAATTTCTCAACTGGCTTGGCGTCTCGGTTGACCTGCCTTCATTGACAGAAACTGGCTTACAAAAATTAGATACCAGCAGGCTCTTTATGTATTGTATTATCATAACATTTTTCTTTAAATCTTTCATTCTGACTATGGTTTATCGTGAAATGGGATCAGCGAACGGGTTGGGTTTTTAATCCCACTACTTGTTAACACAGATTAAAGACCTTATGGAAACAGGCTATTAGTGAAGAGACATCCCTGTCCCTAGGGGTAGCAGAGCACATTTGATTAATTCCAGTGTGTTTTAGAAAGCAGGAATAGCCCAATTACATGTGATGCCTCAACCGCAGAGCATTTCTGTAGTCATTGCTTAATTAAGGAAAGCACTTACACTTTCAGTGCGAGAGTATAAAAGATTTATTTTTGGGGATCTAACCAAACTTGCAGTTCATGCTGACTCAGCTGAAGGATTTACAGTCTAGAACCTTTAATGAAACTTTCAGTTTTTTGTGCTTCCTGCCGCCATAAAACACCATACTCATTCCCACGCCCTGTTGGAGCTCACCTGCAAAGTCAAAGTTAACAAATGACGTTCCAAAAGTAAAGTGGCAGAACAAAGCCATTTGCTTCACAATCTGTATTACCCAGCTCCCTGTTGCCACGACTTGTGTCAGGGGATGATATAAGCAGCTGCCCAAGTGCAAGATTTCCACTGGGAACAGCGCAGTCACATTTTCTAAAGTGCAGCCAGACCCGGGGAGCCGCTTGCTACCCCACATGCTCCTGACAACTCACTTTGTCGTTCTATTAATAAATAAGTAATAGCCAAAAAGATGCAAGTGACCAGTGGCAACTTAGGGAAAAAAAATACCCTAAGAATTGAGATTCCTCTTCAACACAGCCCCTATTGCTCTGTTACAGCCCGTTAAAACACACAGAATACTCAGGTTGTGGAGTTTTTTTGGTTTTTTTTCAAGGAGTTTTGGGAAAGGCTTGACACTGGCCATTTTTCACAATGTATAGGTTGTGCCAGCGGCTTTTAAAATACTCCAATGAGTCAGAGCAGTGCCAAGATAAATTTATACCAGTAGTAACGATTCCCTGTAAAAAATCAAATGTAAGAAATTAACCTCACTGTTTAAACATGCCCACTGCAACTGAAGACAAGACTCTTCTGCATCTCCGAAAAGCGAGTGATAAGCATTCATTCAGAATATTCAGTGATGCTGTGAATGTTGATCACAGTCAATGCTGATCCTTTGGAAAAACATGAAAAATTAGGCTAAGGTTAATTTTTTAAGACTATAATGGCGAATATCAGGGTAAGTATACATGGCAATACCTTCAATTGGTAAGATTTTTGGGTTAGTAGTCTGTGTACTGTGCCATACTAGTGACTTTGAAGGTAATGGCTCAATAATATTTCAACAACTTCCACAGACATTTTTCTGCCAGAACATCGTCACACAAGCAGTATGGTTGTTGAGGGTAATGGAGATATTTCTCCATTTTTCATATTTCATGAAAAGCATTACAAAATTCAGGTGCATCTTCAGTGGGATGACACTATATTTGTTCTTCCGTGATATTTGTACAAAAAGGGTAAAAGAAAAAAATTAAGTCCAAATAATATCCTTTTCCTGATTTAAGTTTTACATTAAAATCCAAGTTTTGGTATATTTGGAAGCAGCCACAATTAAATTGCCGTAGTCCGTGTCAGCCAGACACAAGCCAGCTCCAGTCCAAAAGCCGTAGAGCTCCAAACAATACATCACAAACCATGATGAAAACCAAGGTGTATTAATCCAAGTAAAATCAGTAGACAAGTATACATGTTCAAGTTTCCAAAGAGATCGTATCTGTCCAAAGTAATTCCCTTTTTTTTCTATTCGTCTGAGGAGAATGCCCATGATAAATGGGGCTCTCCTGAAACTTGAATACTTTATGAAGCAAGAACAATATGCGCTACGTAGTGTAGTGTAGCATGTTACACATATTTTTCCATTAACTTTTTTCCAGACTCTAAGTTCTCAACGAACAGGAGCATTTCTTGACATTACCTAGTATCTCATCAAACATCTACATGTTCCTTCTTCTTGAGTGGTTTTGATCTTAACACAGTTCACAAATATTAAGTCACAGGATCACAATTAATTTGTATTAAGACTGAACTCTATACAAGCTGCAAAAATGTAAGGTAGAACATGAAAGATTTTTTTTCAAAATTGTTGTTACTTATACACAGTCATATCAACATATTCTGAAACTATAGTCTTTTTACGCTGACAAGCTTTATACTAAATTTCATTTATACATAACAAAGTATGTGATTGTGTCCCTCCATGATGACGTGTCTTATCCACACAGAACACTGCTGCTGATATTTTAGAATTAATTATATGACCGGGTAGAAAGCATGGTGGATTTTCTTGAATTCTTGTCTACTGAGGTTAGGCAGATTTCAGGCATGTGAGGCAGAGATGAATACAGACTACTATTTTCAAGTACAGTTTGGGAGCATATAAAAATATATTTGAATTTTTTATATACTTAGAAAAAGGCATTTTTTACCCAGTTACAGTATTCAGCTTGTCAGGGTGCTGCATCAGAAAATGCTAGTCTTAATTTCTAGATCCTCTCAGCCTAACCCAGATAAAAACTCTCTCGTCTACTTTCTATCACATCAGTTAACCCTAGCCTCACATTCTTGATAGCGCTAGTCGGCAGTTTTTATGCTGAGGCTGAAACAATATTCAGATTAAAAAATACTTATTCATGTGAACAAAAAAATCTACAAAGAAGAAAATTGATTCAGGCTTCAGAGAAGATGGGTTTGTGTTAAGAAGGCTGACTCTGAAATTCTATTCAGTGTGTTTTGTGCTAAAGAATACCTGGGTGGAGTACAGAAAAAACAGGTAAGTACCCTCACGTGTAATGATGGGCAAAGTCAACAAACCTCTTTATTAGGTAGAACCTGTGCTTTTAAAAGATGGGTCTGAACAGCAACACTGAAACCAGCATTGAAGTCATTGGAGAGCTTAAACTGGAAGCTTCAACTATGACCTGCACAGTTCAGGAGGGCAGATAAAAATACCACTAGGTTCTATGACAATGTTACTTTGTTTGGGCTGTCGGTCCTTTGCGCATAACACTGACTTGCACATCTTCTTGGAAAATATATGATCTCTTACACACAGAGGAGAGGGGGTGTTAATTTTTTACAGCTTCATCTAAATATAGAGGCATGCTTAGCTGCATCAGATTTGATATCCATCAAAGTAGAATGAGTCAACTTTGGAGATTACATGAACCACCATGCTAGTGCATAGCGATGAAGCAAGCAGGCACATTGCTTGTAAGGAAGAGAATTGCATCAGAATGCACATAAAACTAAGAAACATGCTGAGAAATTTGCATTTTTAATGTATGAGCCAGCCTTGGTTTGTATTTTTAACATACAGAAGTCCCTCTTGAAGACTGGCTTCTTGCTTCTGTTTTACTCACTGTACTACAAGTGAGTACTACAACAGCTGTTTTCAAGAGCTGTTGTACTGGAAATGGTTCAAAAGAGACATTTAAAATCATTAACTGTGTCCTTTGGATAACAGAGAGCTTGCATGAACCCCTAATTGTATTGAATAACTATAAAACTTTCAAGAGAACTCTGAACAGCTCAGGGAGGCAGGGAAATGACAGCTTTCAGCAAAGTATCAGTAGACTTCATTTGTTTCTGGCCCACAGAGACATTCACCTTAAGGCACTGCCTCAGGCTTTTGGATTTCTTAAGTCTACATCCTTGAGATTATTTATACTGCTTTTTACTTCCCACTAAATGAGCCTATCTTAACAATGTTTCAGCACCCTTGTGCAGTTCTGCGTGTTCTAAATTCAGAAAATATCTTTCTAAAAAGAAAATGTATAGAAAAAATAACTGTGATATCCCACCTTTAAACCATATTGAGAGAAAATAAAGAATAAGGTAAGTGATCAGTTATGTTTCTACAAATCTATTTACAAACAAAGATAAAGAATGTTCTGGGTAGAACAAAAGCATTAGTCTACTCTACAAAGCTCTGCTCACAGGGACAAATAACAGCACATGGTTTTGCTGGTGTGAGAATCATCAAGGATGTTGTTTTCACAAATTCAGTAAGTAGAGTTGGTTTTTACTGGCTTGTTTTATGCAATTTCTGAGGTAAAATGTTACGCAAGCAGAAAGAATTCCTTCAGCAAATACCATGGTTTCACACAGGGGTCCTGCCAGTAGAGTTATAGTAGCAGAGGTCTGCAGCATCGTACACAGGGATCTGCAGCTGAAGAACAATTTATTTTAAAGTTACAGGATTCTAGAAACTGTTATCAACTCTGAATTCTATGGCAATTTATTTTACACATTAGCTGCTAGCGCTGCAGCACCTACTCACAGAGTAATTGGGAACAATCACAATATCAGGCATTGTTTTCATTTTCTAGGAAGGAGAAGTTGAAATTCATGAAATATTCATATGCTGCTCTGAAGTCTTCGGTAAAATGGCACTCTTTTTTCCCCCTTATTTCAAATACCCACTATATATTTGATACTTCCTAGCTGATGCTTTTAAGGTGAAATCAGAGGTGAAATTTTTGTTTTCTTAAATTTAGTTATAACAAATAATATTGTCCCAAGCTATTGTGATGTAGGACGAAGGTGCAGAAAACAGGGCACGTACTGATTAATCCATTTCTTACATTTTGAGACATGGAGGCAGATTACGAGCAGTAGCTCCAATAAAAGGACATATTGAGAGCTTGTTCTGAAAAAAGCTGAGAAATGTGAGAATGAAGAAAGTGATCCCATTGCAATCTAAGAAGAGAGAACTTCCTTAGTCGGCAGTTAAATGCAAATGGTAGCTCTGAGAAAAGTCTGTGAAGTTTAATGTGGAATTAATCTCAAGATGGTCTGGAATTGACATGACAGAACCAGAAGACCACATGTAATTTAGCTTACCTGGGACAGATGCAATCCAGCCAACACATCCTGCATGACATCCTTGTCTATTAGAGGCCTGGATTTGACCGATGGACCACTCGGTGGGCAAGGAACTGGCTGGGTGGTCACACTCAAAGGTTTGCAGTCAATGGCTCGATGCCCAAATAGTGAGCAGAGACAAGTGGTGTTCCTCAGGGTTGGTACTGGGACTGGTACTGTTTAACACTGGTACTGGGACCAGTGTTGTTTAACATCTTTGTTGGCAACATGGATGTTGGGACTGAGGGCACCCTCAGCAAGTTTGCCGATGACACCAAGCTGTGGGGAGCAGTCGACATGCTGGAGGGAAGGGATGCCATCCAGAGGGACCTGGACAGGCTTGAGAGGTGGGCCCACGCCAACCTCGTGAAGTTCGATAAGGGCAAGTGCTAGGTCCTGTATGTGGATCAGGGTAATTTGAAGCACAAATCCAGACTGGGCAGAGTCCAGTCCCTAAAGGGGCTCCAGGAAAGCTGGGCAGGCACACTGGATCAGGGGGTGGAGCGATAATACAAGGGGGAACCATTTTAAACTGAAAGAGGGGTAATTTAGAATAGATATTAGGAAGAAATTTTTTACAATGAGGGTGGGGAGCCCCTGGCCAGGGTTGCCCAGAGAAGTTGTGGCTGCCCCATCCCTGGAGGTTCAAGGCCAGGTTGGACGGGGCTTGGAGCACCCTGGTCTGGTGGGAGGTGTCCCTGCCCAGGACAGGGGTTGGGAGTAGATAGTCTTCAAGGTCCCTTCCCACTGAAACCATTCTAGGATTCTATGATAACACATTTTGTACTAGCAAGCTGTTTCTTGTACTTGCTTTCCCCAAGCTGACTGCTGCAACACTGCTGGGAATGTGACAGGAACCAGAGATACTCCTCATAACTTCTGTGCAAAATCATTGTCCTGATGTGATGGCTGCCCTGAATTGCCTTGCCCTAACCCTAGCTGTGTTTACATGAATGCAAATTAAGGTATCAAGAAGCAAAAGAACAGGCTTCTGAAATTGGCAGTGACAGGGGTTGGACAAGGTGGCGTGAGGAACTCCAGTTGCTCTTTGTTTTAGCTGTTACCCCTAGACAGGGACCAGGCAACATTGTGAGTAAGTTAGGAAACGTCCTCTATGCACCATTTTGCTTTGTTTTCTCTTTCTGCTTTTTATATTTGCATATGAAGTCATCTATCAAATTCCGAATGTCTTTGACAAGCCTTCTAACAGCACATATAGTTTAGGAAAATAAAGAGAAAAAAAGCACTGGAGTGTCCTCTTTTTGTGCCAGGTAATATTGGGCAGGCAGATTGTCGGGACCTTATAGATTTCTCTGGGTTTGTTGATAACTACTCACATACCAGAGTAATTTTTTAGACTTCTGGATATATAGCAGCCTGAACATTGAATATAATATAGTCAGGCACAGAAAAAGGTTGTTTTTTTGGCAAATACCAAATTTACTACTCCTGAGCTGCCCAGTTGCTGCGCATTTAAATTGTGTTCTGTTCAGGCCATCAAGCATACACAATTCTCAGACAAAACAAAGTAAAAATACAAGGAGTACATGTGCAGATACCAAAAATAATTGAAAAACCTTGTGTCCTTAGATGGATGAGCATTATGGAATCATAGAATCATCTAGGATGAAAGAGACCTTTAAGGTCATCAAGCCCAAAACCTAACACTGCCAAACCCACCACGAGGCCACGTCCCTCAGCACCAAAAATTTGGTCTAACGCTTCAGAGGAGGCCAGACACTGAGCAGCTGTGCAGCACCCACACTGCATCAGACCCAGCACGTTTGTGCTAAAGGAGCATCTAAGAAGGTCAAACAAAATTGGCAAGTACCAACAGTTTTCTGAAGAGAGTAATAGAAGTTCAATCAAAAACTTAAAAGTCCAACTAACAAAGTTACCACGGGCATCTACCTCTCTAATTTTTCCCATCAAAGGTGCAATTTTAATGTCTCTGGGATCCTTCAAGGCTAATATATTTTTCGTAATTTTAAAATAGTTTCTCTCTCACAAGATTTTTCTGGATACTTACAACATTAAATATCATGCATATCATTGGAAAGTCATAGACTGAAAATAGATTTTTCAGGAAACCCTGCCACACATTAACCTCTTTTTCCTACTTCCAAAGCCAAAACAGGACACAAAAGCCATTTGAATATTCTGTACATCAGCCTTATTTTCCCTTTTCCTTCTCATGCAGTAACTTTTATTGCAAATTACGGATTGTCTTTTAAAGTACATAATGACCCATTGTGTACTACATATTTGTCAAATAATGCTATGTGAGTGGAAGACTGAATTTAAACAGCAATTTTCTACTGCAGAAATTCTTCTACAATATAGTAGAAGAATGCCAATCAGCTAGGAAGCTGAAGCAGAAGAACAAGTGCCACAACATACCAAAGAAGCATATATGTGGTTTTCTAGAGAAGCTTAGTGTATCAACTGTGGTATTAATTTTATCTTGAAGCTGTTACCTGAGTTTAAAAATAATACACCCATTAATCAGGATTTTTATTGTTTGCTTGCAATTACCTTCAAAATAAATTGCTTAGAAATGCATTCTCCTATTTTTATATAAAGGGAGAATTTTAGAACAGGATGGTTTTATGTAAAGGCCATGTAATTTTCAAACCTATTTAACTGGTAAACTGGTTGATAGTTCTTCCAATCAGGTTAAATAAAAAAATTAGTAAGTTTCATGTTTTTCACTCAGTTTTTGCAAGTGCCTAACCTATTTTTTTTTTTTTTTAGTATAGGGGTGCTTATTAAAATTTGATAATAAGCATTCAGCACTTTGATATGGCATTGCAACTTGCGTGTGGAAACAATCACACAAATGGAAAAATACTTGTTAAAATTCCCAATGCAAAGTCAATATATAGATATTGAAAGAAAAAGGTATAAAAAAAAATTACGTTCAGCATTGACATTCACAGCAGAATTACCGCATGAAAATAAAAGGAAATTCTAGAGTCTAAGGTTACTTCTTCAGTGTTACACATCAAATTATGCAGATGTGAATATGAATGCTGGAGTCAGACGATACAGTAGCTTCATGTCAGAGGAAAAGGAAAGAAAAAAGTCCTTTAAAACAAAGAAGGTTTTGAATAGGGTGCAGCACAATATTAAAAATAATTTTCACGCTTACATTATTTGTTTTTCTGTCATAAGCTTCATAGAAAATATTTGCTGCATAGTAATTAGCCTTCCTTGCCTATCAGGCACTTCTCTTTCTAACACTAACTTAATGCTTGGCTTCATTCTACTACTCTACATGTGTTAGTGTTACCTGCAAATATCTAGATTTAAAAAGCACTCTAAAATCTAAAAACATATATAAATGTGGCTGACCAGTGATTATAATCTGATCTAACATCAATGGTGGAGGGAGAAATGTAGGGAAAGATAAGTAGTGATGATAAAAGAACAGACAAATGACGAACAAAAGATAGATGGAGTTGCAGTCAAAGTTCAAGAGAGCTATTCCTCACACATTGATTCTCCCTTCTTTTTTTTTTTTTTAATTATTTTGTTTTAGATCAATGCAGTCACTGAATGTTACCTGTTTAGCCTGAGTTCTTAGATCTCTCTCCCACTATAGAACCTTTCCAATGTAGTAGTTTGAAATCCTTACTTTTTCTTCCCTGGTTTGCACAGAATTTCCCATCTTAAACAGTGAAATTAATTGAAAAAAAAAAAAATTTACTTAAACACATCAATAATATAATGCAAAGTTCCTTCACCTACAACAAGTTGAATCCTTTGCTACTCATACCACTTCAAACCTCAAGATGCGCTTCGAGTCCTTCAGCGAAATTCTCAACAATATTAAAAATTGGAGCATAGAATTTTGCTTCAAGCAAGTAAGTGCCACTAAATATAAAGCTTATTGCCCTAATTTCAGAAAATATACTTGCCTCGAGAGCTTTAAAGGTTTATTCAACCCATAGCTTTTTTCATTTTTCTGGTAGCTTAACACCTCAATATTATTGTAATTAACCAGGATATTAAAGAAACAGAATGACAATACAATTGGCGCTTAGGAAACTGATAAAGAACTTTAACTCACAGCTATTATGACACTACAGAAGGCAAAAGTTCTAGTTCACTACATGTATTTGCTGCGCTACATACAAAGCATGGAAAAACTATTGTCTATACTGCCCTATAAGAAGACATCCACAGGTGTCTAGGACATGGTATTTGTTTACTGAACTTGTTTTAATCCCAGAGCACACTCTGAGGCTACCTGGATGCAGGTAGACAAACTTGTGGCAAGAAAACCTTAAATCCATCTGAGTGTCTCCAAGCCTTTCATTCCTGCCTGGTGCTGTTTCCCTCCACCACCATGTATCCATGATCTGCATAAGAAAAGCCAACGCTAAAAGCTTTGAGGGCAAGCACCACCATCCTTCGAAATGCCAGGGCAAAGACAGCACCAGACATCCATCACACACCTTTTGCCATTGGAATCATAGAATCACAGAATCCCTCAGGTTGGACGGGACCTTTCAGATCGTTGAGTCCAACCATCACCCCAACACTGTCCAACCCACCCCTACCCCGTGTCCCTCAGCACCACGTCTGCCCGGCTGGGAAATACCTCCAAGGATGGCGACTCCACCACCACCCTGGACAGCCTCTGCCAATGCTTGATAACCCTTTCCATGAAGAAATGTTTCCTAATATCCAATCTAAGCCTCCCCTGGCATAACTTGAGGCTGTTCCCTCTTGTCCTATTGCTTGTTACCTGGGAGAAGAGACCGACCTGGCTACAACCTTCTCTCAAGTAGTTGTAGAGAGCAATAAGGTCTCCTTTCAGCCTCTTCTTCAACCCATCATAGGAGGTCTAGAATGTGATCACTTAACGAAAGTCTATTCTGTCTCCACAGCCAGAACCAGAACCTGTGTCACCTTTTCTATGACAAACAGAAGTAGGAGATAAACTTGAATACCTAGTACATCCATTCTCCTTTCTCTCAGCTCATTGACACTAGAAGACAGCATGTCCCCCCCTTCTGGACTCTGCTCCAACATTAGCCTCAGGATGAGCACATGTCTATGCTCTTTTCCTTATCACCTCTGTATGCCAGGAGTCAAGCAAGCCAAGCATCAGCACCACTTTTCTTGGCACCCATGTGAATGGCACTGCAGATATCCCTCTCCAGGGTTTTCAAGAAGAGTTGACGGGCAAAGTATTTACATACCAGCTTTTCCATCCTAGTCCCAATAACACGCTGTAAACGGTATGGCAGGTGAGGGCAGTCTAGAAAATACAGTTCTTCCTGGGTGAGAACCAGCAGCTAGAAAATGCTGTCATCCAGAATGTTCACCACACACTTGTTGGACAACCCACTACACATGTGGCAAGCCAGGTATTATTTTTTCTTAGAAAATCAAGAGAACAAAATACCCTCTCAGTGGCTGCAGAGATTATACATAAAAAGAGGACTCCATGTCCAATAACTAGATTTATTTTCTACCCTAAACCCTGTGCTCACCATTCCCATCCTTGCTTCTGCTCTACTACAAGTCAAAGCAATGTCTCTCAGGATGGCTATTAATAATAATTTACTTGCAAGCTCCCTCTTTACACTTACCTTATATTTCGTCTGACCTACATCCACAGTTACTTTACATCCAAGTGTTTTGCTACCAGGCAGGAGAGGAATGGTGACTCCTAATCATGCATTGCTGATGTAAATCTTCAAAAAGCCTCCCATTTATGAGGAACTGTAAAGTACTATTACTTTTGTGAGGTGTCTTCAGCATTTAGAATCATACTAATACCCTACAGATACACGCTACAAAGGCACTCAGAAGTGCTGAGCCTACGTGGACATGTAATTGCTGTACAGATAAGTACAGTATTAGTTCTGACTAATATGGGCTGCACCTGGGAGACTGATGGGGAAGAACGTCCTGAGATCCCTGAGATCCAGCTCTGCTTGATTTTCCTGGTATGGTAGATGATGGTAAAAATCAGGCCTTTGTGATCATGAGTTGAGGGGATAAAATGGGAGAATAGAATGGAAGAAGATGCAAGGAGGAACTGGAATCCCAACATGCGAGTACAGAAGGACTATGGGCTAGGTCACACACCCAGAGATGCTCTACAATGTGCACACAGCCAAGAAGGGACAGGACCATAGTATCTACATAAATGATGAAATCTTCCCAGTGCAGCCCTCATAGATATCATTGATATCATTGAACCAGAGAATGGCTTGGGTTGGAAGGGATCTTAAATGTTATTTAGTCCCACACCCCTGCCCTGGGCAGGGACCAGGGGGCTCCAAGCCCCCTCCAGCCTGGCCTTGAACAGCTCCAGGGATGGGGCAGCCACAGCTTCTCTGGGCAAACTGTTCCATTGTCTCACCACCCTCATTGTAAAAATTTCTTCCTAATATCTAATCTAAATCTCCCCTCTTCCAGTTTGAAGCCATTTCCTCTCATCCTATCACTACATGCCCTTGTAAAAAGTCCCTCCCCAGCTTTCCTGGAGCCCCTTCAGTACCGGAAGGCTGCTCCAAGGTCTCCCCGGAGCCTTCTCTTCTCCAGGCTGAACACCCTCAACTCTCCCAGCCTGTTCTCCCAGCAAAGGGGCTCTAACCCTCTAATCATCTTTGTGACCTCCTCTGAACCTGTTGCAACAGGTCCATGTCCTTCTTGTGCTGAGGACACCAGAGCTGAACACAGTAGTGCAGGTGGATATCTGACTTCTTCTGTTTAAAAAATGTAATTTTACACAAAGTTAATGTTCTTGGAATCAAAAGCAAGCATTTTGCATCAGTTCTGTAGGTATATTTGATGTATTCAGTTAGACTTTAAGCCAAAGCAAAAAAAACCCCAACCAAACCAACAAAATGGAAACAAACAAAATGCTTCTACATTTAAAACTGTATAAGAAACAGTATAAGATTACTGATTCACAGGGAGATGTGTGCTATTTAAACAATATCTAGGTTGAACAGGCAAATACTAATTTAAATTGTATAAATTATAGATTTTGAATTAATTGGTATGGTATTAATCTAGTAGTTTTCTGTACACAAAACCATTGTGTTTCAGTGAAGCTGATCTTGCTCTCATGGGAAGTCTGTTTTCCCTGGCAGATGCCTCCCACACAATCCCCTCTCACCTCACCTTCCCCCAGTAAACATCTGTACAGAGCTGCTGCATTATTCTGGAAAATTTGTTTTTCTTCATGCAGCCTCCAGGCTCATTATTCATAAAAACTTTTAAACCTTATTAGAGGTAACACTTAACTTATTTAGAAGGACCTCCCTGGACAACATGTATGCCGATCTACAGAAGTTTTGGAATTTGTAACACTGATCACGTAACTGCGCTCTGCAAAAACTACTTAAGTGAGCAGTCTATTCTGAATTTGTTCACTTGTGTGAACAAAAGTGAAATATGTGGGTTTTTTTAAACAAATACATTAGTGATAACACATCTGTACATTAGTATAAACCTTTTCTGCCCTCTCCCACTGTCCTGCAGAGCAGAAGAAATCAGGCAAGCAGGGGTAACAACTCTGGGAGCTCCAAGAGTAATGGAAATTTGAGTTTAACTCTTGAGGACCTATGTCTCGCTGGGCCCAAAAATTCAAAGCAATCGGGAAGACGTAATCTCCTCTGTCATGCCCGTCCTCGCCTGACCAAGGCTCTAGCAAACACACTGCTCAGTCCTGGTGGATTCCCCCTCGTTGGATGTCACTCCTCGGGCCACAGGGCAGTTTTATGCAGTTATTTCCCCTTGTGTCCTCGTCCCCTCTCACAACACGAGTCTCAAATGTTGAAGTGTGATGAACACCAAAAGCCAGGCTCAAATGGATCAAGACCAAACATTTAGAGAAACAGTTGTTAAGAACATGCTATATCCAAACAGGTGACCAGATTCCCAAGTTATTAGTACTCTCGCCTCCTAAAATATAGTCAATGTCTGCTTTTTCTTTGAAAATCCATTCTTCTCTCTTTTTTTAATTTGCAAATCCTAATTATTTCCATACTAGGATTATTTAACCTCATTTGCATACTTTCCCAAGCTAATAGCTTCTGTCTCACCTTACAGTTTCCAAACTTTGGTTTGCTACTGTCCAAAGCCTTCTAAATCCATTTGTAATTTATACAGAAAAAATGAATCATCAGTTACTAATAAGAGTCTGGCTTAAAATGATGCACAGTATCACCTCAAACAAGCTCCCAGTAGAAACAGAAAACAAAACAAAACGGTTTTTTCCTAAAAAGATTCTTTAAGGAAGAAGAGGAATAGTAATTCTAGAACTAAATTAGAACGACATCATTTGACCTTGCAAAAAAGACATTTGCTGTATTAAAAGGAAAAGAAAATGATGAGCTACTGCTGACATTATAAGAAGCAGAAACAATGGTTCTCTAAGCTTCTGATAAGCTCATTTTTTTACTCACATGTCAGGGTAAATGATTGTTTAAAGAACCAAATCTAGCATCAAAGTAATAAGTTGTCCAACTGATGAATTAGAATCTTTCTTCTTTACCATCTCCTGTAAAATTTTCAAAATATCCTTAAGCTAGAAGCAGACCCACAGCCCTTTGGAAGTATTCAAAGGTCAATTCAGCTACATACTATATCACGCAGATTACTGCACTATCTGAGGGAGGACACTCATTTTAATCCAAAAGTGAAGTACATGTAATGAGACATGGCCATGGGGCCTGCACACTGAGCAAAGAGCTTACATGCATTCAGCAAGAAACAGAGGTATTTACCTACTCAAGGAAAAAAAAAGAGCAAAAAAAATCCACCCACCACTAATTTCAAAGTAAAATGGACAAGGATTCAAAATTTCATATTATTTATTATTACGCATACTGCAGTGTTCTAAACACTTTCTTTTAACTGGAACATTTATTTTTCGCCGAAGACCTAATCTTTATTGAGCATGCCAGTCTGAGGAGCAAGGCTGAACAAAAAGGCAAGTGGGAAAATCTGCGTTCCATACGCAAAAATAAAGATGTGCAAAATATTTCGCTGTATGGGAAGTGAAAAACATTGAAATTTAAGCCAGTAAATTGAGGTTTTATTTGTTGAGTTTAAATGAGTTAGAGATTAGAACTATGAAATAAAGCTTTTTTTTAACTTTCAATACATTAAGCTAGTAGTAATTATTTTAGTTAAAAATTAGAAAGAAATTGTTTAGTCAAAGTCTTCCTTACTATGTGATACTTGTGTGACTACAGTAACAGTCACAAGGTATTCAAAGCAACTCTGTCAAACACGAAGACTCGTGGTACTCTTTGAATTCCATAGCTGGCAAACAGATACTTTAATAAAAAGGATTAGTTCCATCAGTCTTGAAAAGAAGCAACATCTTTCAAAAACAAGTAAAATAATAATAATTAATAAGTCTCATAATAAAAAATTAATTTGTAATTGTAAAATTCCTGTAAGATTATAGAGCATTCCGAGTCTTAGTTAAAAAATCCTATTTCCACTGGATACTTGGATTCCATACAAAATAAAAAGGGGTTGTTCAGCCCTAGCTGCTTAATAATTTTTACTTTTCCTCATTTTATTTTGGAAATTGAAGCCTATGTTGTGTTTCAGGGACTAAACCAGTGCCCTGCAGTGATACCCAAGCTAGTTCTGGTCTCATAAACAGGAAGCATTTTAGCACCACACTCCCCACAAACTAATTAGCAGCCCTGTTGTAGCAATTACACAGCATTTCAGTTTGGCTAGTTAACCTCGCTTCTGGGCGTTAATGAGTATTACATTAGCGTGCTATATAGATGCTGTACCAGCCAGTCTGTCCAAACACCGCAATGCGCAGAGTGCCCAGTTCCAGGGCACCAAGTTTAAAACAGGTTTAGTTTGATATAAGAAATGCATTCACTGGGACCAGGAGGATTTGTCTTTGTTTTGTTACGTGAAGGAGAGTATGTTCAGCAGCACCGACTGGGAGACTCAAACCCCCATGAATTGCCTGAAGGGAGGGTGTAGCCAGGGGGAAGTTGGTCTCTTTCCCAAGTAACAAGCAATAGGATGAGAGGAAACAGCCTCAAGTTGTGCCAGGGAACATTTAGATTGGATATTGGGAAACATTTCTTCAGTGAAAGTGTTGTCTCATGTTGGAAAAGGTTGCCCAGGGTGGTGGAGTCGCCATCCCTGGAGGTATTTCCCAGCTGGGCAGATGTGGTGCTGAGGGACATGGGGTAGGGGTAGATTGGGAGCATTGGGGTGATGGTTGGACTCCATGATCTTAGGGGTCCCTTCCAAGCTGTGTGATTCTATGATTCTATGAATCCAACAAGATGGTAAAACAGCTTTGAGATGAGAGGAAGAGCAAACTCCGTTTAAATAATCTCCAGAGCAGGGAGAAGAAACAAACCAAAATCCCTTGCACTCTGTTACACTAAACATGGAATAATCAGAACAGATATATTTGGGCATCCTTTACTCTTGATCTTTCCAGCTCATATCGCTGTGATTCAAGGCTGAGAAACAACGACGGGTACTCACATCTACAAAATGAGTGGCCCTTAAAGCCACTGTCTATTAGGAAGTTCCTACACAGTTCTGCACGCTTTGTGTGGGGAATGAAAATGCTTAATAAAGAACTGCAGTGTCCAGAAGGTACGCAAATATTTAATACTGCTATTAGTCTAGCTCACTTCTCTCTTTTTTTCAGGGAAATGTTTCTGCCAAAAAAATTAATCCCGCTAAAATCAGTGATATTTGTTACTTATTTAAACAGCAATTCTCTCCCTGTGTCCCCTAAGCTTTTCTTAAGTCTCAGAACAAAGTAATCTTTGCCCAGTATCTGATTTGTCACAAGTTAGATTAGTTTATGCAAGACACCTTTTTATAAGCACTCTAGTTGCATCAGACTACGTTACAAAAATCTACATTTACAAAATTCTATGGGGCAGAAAGCGGAGCTTATTCCATACCTAGCTCATCAGAAAAACAACAACAAAAAATACACAGGTTCCATTAAAAATAAGTTGAAAGCCCACCAATGAATAAACACCTTAACTCTAAAAAGATTAATAATGCAGTTTATTAAAATTAAGTTACTCATTTGTGCCTAAACATAATTTAAATATTTTTACCTAAAATACTTGTGCTACAACAGTTGCATAAATAGCAATAATTATTTAAAAACTCAGATTAGTCTAGTCTAATACACATAACTATTTCCACGAACCATTGTTGAGTGATTAGGAACATATTATTGCATGCCAGCTATAGTTTCTAAAGGTTTACCATTTAAATGGTATTCTCCAAAGAAACTTTTAAAAAGAGAACTTGCTCTTAGCATAAACCTTGGGCAAACAATTGGTGTTGTTAAACTGATATTTCCCCACATGAATGATTTGCAAGATATATCCAGCCTCACAGCCATTACTGCAATAAAGTGGGGAACTACTAGAAATCCAACTGAAATTTTGAACAGGTGTGTAGAGACCTTACGGGAGATGAATAAGATGAAGGTCCCAAACAGCAATAGGATGATTAACTCAAGGACAATAAATGTGATTTATACTGTTTTCAGTATATTTTTGAGCTTGCGTCAGCCCTGTGATAATTTATATTGGCTACAATAACATTAATCACTTTGAAAGTTTGTTTAGCTTCCCTATTTTATGAAAAAAATGTCAATTTATTGGTGCTTGTTAGTAAAACAGTATATTTACCTGTATGTTATACTTTGCTTTGCCGGTGGATAAATCAATATACTGTAATTTTAGAGGGATACTGTTTCACAGGTTGCTTTCTGTCAAAATCCTACAAAACAGTTAAAAAACAACATACAGTGAAGTGAAATCTTTGGCCACCATGGATATCAGCAGCTCAACGTTCTGATATTCTGTGAAATCTTCTCCACACTAGAGACTGATTTTGCATTAATGAGAGCCCATCTATTTCTCTCATTTTACTACAAATGACATGGGGAAACCAGGATAAATACAAAAGAGAAAAAAAGCAATTTCACTTTTAAAAGTAGTATTTATACAGAGTTACATTACACACAAGAAAAATATTAATTGCACCAGCACTGATGAAAGAGAAATCAATTAAAACAGGTAAAATGGAAGGTCATTCTCCATTAAATTCAAGGAAATGACATAAACTTGTTCATTTGCCTCCAACAACATCATGTGCATAGCCAAAAATAGAAGGGAGTTAACAGTATGCTTTACCTTTTTCTCCAGCAGAGTGGCAACTTCCCAGGGACACCTGCAGTTAGGCTCTAACTCCACATTAAGCAGGAATCTAACCTCACTTAGGCACCACCAAAAATCCTCACAAGAACCTTCAAAGAACATTTACATCTAATAATGGCACAAGAACGAGGGTTAAGAGGTAGGTCATTGGCAGCAGCATTAGCTTTTAATGAAAAATAATAAATTTGGACTCTTTCAGCTTCTTTCTCTCTCTACTCCAGGACCAATACAAGAGAGGAAATAGGCTGTGAGGAGAAGATCCTTTGAAGCATTCCCTGAAGTCTAAAAACAGCAGTGTTAAAGTCTTGACTGAGCCTGGTTCTACGAATTTAGCAACAGTTTTGGAAGGTCTAAATCTACTGTCTTACAACCATCAGGCAGAAAGGATGGAGAGTTTGACCCTCTCTGTACAGATTCTATTTTAGACAAGAACAGAAACATCAAGTGATTTGCTTAATTAACCAGCGAAATAAGACTTGCAAATGGTAATCCTAATACGTTTACACAATTGATCTACAGTGCGAGAATTATTTGCTGGAGAAATCAATGAATTTTTATTAGTGAATAAATTTAAGGTTATTGTATTTCAGACAATTTCCAGATGGTGAATTTATTGAACAAATTATTCATCACTCCCTCACTACAGAGCACAATGGCAGTCCTTGGATATGACACTCAGCAACCTAACTTTAAGAAAAGGTGCTGAAATGTTCTGATAAAAGGTCGGTGTCGGTTTTTGTCCCTCAGAAAAACCAAGATCTTGTTATTATTCAATCTGTAGGCAGCTTTCTGTTTTTTTTTTTCCTGGCAGAGCATCAGGAAACAACTTGAGAGACATTCTGTTCTGTCATACTGTTTGGATTCTAGGCAAAAGGCATTTTTTTTTTCCTTTAAAGGATTATTCTGAACCATATTAGCTAAAATTGGAAAGAAATAACGTCTCTTCCTTATTGTGACATTCAGAGCTTGAAAACTGCTTACACGCATGTATATGACAATTAATGCAGGAACGAGTTCATGTTTATGCATATTTACATAGTTAAGTTGTTCAAAAACTAAATTGCCTCTCATACTTCTACCTCACAACTCATTTAATTCCTGTTTCTTTCAATTTTTTATTTTTTTTTAAATATTACCCTCTTAAGTCTTTCCATAGTTCTGTTCCGAATGCCTGTACTACTGGGAAGTTAAGTTTTTATTAGCAGTTGGGCTAATACTACCGTGTAGTATTAAAATCATCTCTGCCAAAATTTTCCATCACCACGGAACTAATTGGGCACTGCTTGACTGGGCTACATGGACTGGAAGTTACTCGTGGCTCTGTCAGCACTGGGGGAAAGATGAGCGTAGCAGCAGGTTTTTACCTGGTGGCTGTTTCCTGAACAAAATAATGAAAGAAATAATATCAAATACGACTCCTAAGTGACTTTATATATAAAAATGTATCTATTGTTTCCTTAGCAGTGCTATGCCAACCGGCAGGTAGCTTCCACTGATGAGTTAATAAGCAGAAAATACGTTTTCCTTTCACATTGGAAGGGAACTGGACGTTAAGAGGGATAAAGAGAACTCTTTGTCCTTCGCATATGAGCTGGCAGTTAACCAGTCTCAAGCCTGAATTTCCAATTTGAATCTCACTCTGGTGGAATACCGCAATGGTAGTGGAAGCTATTGCAGGGAAATATGTAAAATGAGAATATATTCCCTCCTGCAGACTAGAAAGGAAAAATATAAATGCATACGAGAAAGGAAGGAACAGACAAAGGACAGATCAGGAAGGTGTAGGCTTCATTTCCCTGGCACCAGGAGCTGTAGGGTGAGCAGCTTTGGAGGCAGGGAGAAGACTTCTCTTCTGGTGTGCAGGAAGAGTCTCAGGAAGAACTGGAATTATTTTTAAAGATGAGGGATGTGGGGCAAATTAATCTTCCTTTTTCCCAGGTGAGGATTTTATTTCATGACAATTTCCTTTGACCCCAGAGTATAAAAGTCAAACCGTTCTGCGTATCATTTGGTGCACTAGAATGCCCATTATCATTCCGGTGACAGAAATGGTTTCAGCTCCTAGAAATTCATCCTTCTGAAGGCAGTCTTTTATACTGCCAGCATTACCTTGGAGGTCTGGAGATAAAACAGTCGTGGGACTTGTAGGATAGGTAAAAAAGAAGACTAGTTCTCAGATGCTATATCCTTTCCCCAGATCTGTTGCAATATTACTTCTCCTCACAAACATGCTTTGATGGATGCTTGACAACTAGACGCTTTTTATAAATGCCTGTTTTCTGGAGCGTAAATGAAAGTGGACAGGGAGGTCACTATGCTGATTTTGTACCAGCAAAAGGTCCTCTCATCCCAGGGAATTTTCCTGAAGCAGAAAAGATTACTCTATATATAAAAATAGAAAAAGACACAGGATGGAAAAATAAGTTCTTTTTCAGATTAAAAGAATGCTATGAAGTCCAAAGCCTGCTTTCTCCTGTTCATGTCTCTCTCATATGTGCCTGCAGCTGAGATCTGGTATATGCTTTCTGCAGTTAAAATTTTGCTTTCGGCTTAAGCTACCCCTTTTGCATTCCTCCCAACAAGTGTTTTGTTTTCGACTATGTTTTTGTAATAAAAGATAAATTTTCAGCTACAAAAGTTACGGGATATTTTCAAAGAACAGCAGTCATCTGCAACATCCAAAGAGATCAGATTTGTGACTGCAGAACCTTGCATGGCTGGACTCAGCAACCTCAAAGCATTTCAAGATTGTGTGCTCTCTAGGGTAACAAAGAGAGACGTAGATATAATTCACGAGTTTGCAGTTGCGGTTGGTCAGCATTAGTAAAATATTCAGTCATAGAACAAAAATGCCTAAGCTGGTTGTTCATAAAAGTGTAAATGCAAATTGCGCAAGATGCCAAAAAGATCTGCCTTTCCTGAGGTAAAATTACCACTCCAGTGAAGTGATTTAGAGACACTTTCGAGTGGAAAGAGGTTGTGGGTCTTGTGGTTGCCTTTTGTTGGACTTCTTCCAGCCTCTGAAGAGATTAAAGACAGCATAGAGACTTTTTCATTTAGTTTCATACCCAGCAAGTGATATCAAAGAAGCTGTGTGAGTTTCTCATTTTCCAGTATTCGTTTTAAACCAACCTGGCTGCCGTGGTTACTATTACAGATATTCAGCAGGTATCGGGGCACTGATCTAACTCTGCACCTTTCAAAAGCATTTCATCATTGCTTTCTTATTTCTCCAAGTATTGTTCAAAACTCCAGAGGCCGGAAAGAGAGTCAATATGATGAAATAATATTAAGTTTTGATTTGCTTCCTTTTACATCAGTAAGACTTTCGATTAACATCTGGTGAACTGCGAAACAAATGGATTTAAGCACTGTTTTCAGAACTTAATTAAACTTATTTCACAGTACCAGTTTGTAGTTTACTGACAGAACGCAAAATAGGGAAAGATTTGTCTAGCAGAACTGTCCTCCACACTGCTGAAAGTTTCATTTAATATTTAATTTACAAAATGGATGTTTATAACCAAATTCCAGAGTGTTTCTTTCAATTTTACCACAGACCTCTCACAGCAATTGAGAGTTCAAAATTGAGCTCTCAAAAATTTGCAGAGCATTGCTTTAAATAGACAATCTATTCCAAAGTATGAGGTTGTAACTCTACTTTTTGACTGTCAACAGGAAAGGAAAGTGAAGGGCTGTATTTTTTTTTCTTCCTGAATTTGACAGATGTGGGTTGGAAGAGAAAGTGAAGGATTATATCATGCTGAAATTAAAATGTTTGGGAAGAAAAGAAAGAGTGAAATATAAGGAATCAGTAGATGCCTAAGAAGATGAATATACTAGAGCAGACTAGAAAACTCATAATTCTTCTATAATTTCAACAGCAATTCTCAGAAACTGAAAAATTTCTGGATTTTAGAAAATATACACGTTGACTTTTTACCCTCTAAAATAATTTAACAAAAATAAATATCCGAACTGAAAAGTCATTTCAAAACAGAGAAGATACCAAAAGATTCATTTAGAAACTACCAACCTGTTTTTATGCATTTTGCTTTGTTTCTTTTTAATTTTGGAAGTCTTTTCCGAGGCTAATTCACAGACTAGTTTGTTGCTGCTGAAAATCTGTCTCCTCTACGAAGGAATTTTCATAAAATGGTTTGCACCAGTTTGGGTTAGTTTGTGAAACGCCTAGCATCTTCAGAATATTTAAAGAGATCCCAAAGTAAAACTTTTTCATACTGAATTGATTTTACAGACTAACCATATCACAGACCATTTGTTCGCCGCTTCTTGGGAAATAAGCAGAGGCTACTTCAAAAATTAAGGAAGTTCTCTGAAAAAAACCCACACCCCAAAACAAAACAAATAGAAAATGGACTCAGATTCCTACCAGTTCTGTTACAATTAATCGGCTGCACACAAGCATGCGAGGCATTCTGCTGGCAACCTGAAACATTTTTAATAGCTAATGCACCTGAGAACATAAGAATACTATCAAGCTTTTTAAAGCTTACTTGGTGCCCATTTCTGTAGTTATTGTCATTCTGTACCAGACTTGGTGAAACCTTAAACACATCAAACTAAATGAAACCAGAGTCTGTATTGTCCTGCTGTCTCTAGCTTAACCCAATTAGTTTGAAAAGCTTGGCCAAAACTCATGCCTTGATATTTGGGAATTAAAAGCTGCTGCCATAATCACATTATACGTACTCAGGAAGGCGGTTTGTTTTCAAAGACTCCAAACAGCCAAGATAAGCAGTTGTCCTGCCATTTTTTCTCC
Organism: Chionis minor; assembly: GCA_013398295.1. Taxonomy (NCBI): domain Eukaryota; kingdom Metazoa; phylum Chordata; class Aves; order Charadriiformes; family Chionidae; genus Chionis; species Chionis minor. Next base: position 53,188 of record VZSF01006457.1, read on the forward strand.
TTCAGGGAAACCAAAGTCAGAAGACAGTGGGGTAGATGTACCGTCTACATGACAGAGTACAGTTAGCTGGCTGGTTTATAGGCCTAAGGCTTGTTTAGACAGAACACAGCTCTATATATCCTTAACCTTTTCGTCTATGTCCTTTGAAACTTTTTGCATATCTGAAGGAAAAATGAAGCGGGGTCATCTCAAACAGTGGAGAAGCGAGATGACAGGTTTTAAGAAGACAAACAAAAATCACAGCAGTCCAGAATAAGAATTTGTGCAGAACAAGATCACATTTTCTGGAAGTATTCATGACACAGTGCAGTTAAAAATGCATATTAATTATATGGAATATTAGCAAGACTATATGAAAACATACAATATAAACACTATTTTCCTTTTACCATTACTTCATAATGAAGTTCCTCTCCACTTATGTCCTATATTTTCTTTCTCCTAAAGCTTCCCATGATTCAAGCTTGGAGCAACCTGGTCTAGTGGGACATGTCCCTGCCCAGGGCAGGGAGGGGGGACTGGATGGGCTTTAAGGTCCCTTCCAACCCAAACCATTCTGTGATTCTACGATTTACATTATGGGAATTGGATTTTGCCAGAAGGCTGGAATGGAGACACTGATGTTACAGGTGTCAGGATTTACTTCTTCAATGCCACAGGACAGGATTTACCATTTGGGAAAGTGTTTTGAGGGAAAGGAGAGACAGTTGTCTTGGACTTTAACATTTGCTGGTTTTCCTGAGCGGGCTCTCCCTCGGCTTCTTAGAGTTACGCTGACATCTTATCAAAGAGTTTAGTAATTGCTCAATGCAGCCACCAATAAATATTGCATTTTTCACATTTTCCAGAACTTGGTCTATCAGCCGCTTCTAAATTTTCAGTCAGTGGTTTTAGAATTGTGTCAGCTTATAAATGATATGGTAAAGTGAACCTTTTGCCTGTCCAGTGCAGGAAGAGAACACAAATGTCCCTCAGTTCTGCTGCTTCTCGATGGACTACCTCGTTTTGGCACAGACAGAAGAGACCCTGCTAAGTCAGTCTAAACAAAGTCTGTTTTAAAACAATGAAGAGAGATCCTACTTCAGTTAACTCCTATAAATAAAGAAGCACAAAGCCTGTTAAATGCTTTGGAAACTCAGACAATTCCTCACAATGTGAAAGAGATCAGACTCAATCCTCCCCCATAAACCTAAACACAGCAGGAAGGAACGTGCTGAGGCACCAGACAAATAAATCACCCATCTCTGCTCAGTAAACACAAGGAAAAATCCATAGCAACACAGATTGTGGAGGAACCTGTTTTAGAAACCGCAACAGCGAGTAACAGAATTAAAGTCAGATTCTCTCCTGGGGTGCCCACTTAAGCCATGCTGATATTAACAAGAATGATGTATGACTAGTCAGAAAAAGGTCCCCGTGGCACACACTAACTCCTGAAATGCCTTAACTTGGGAACTAACACGCATGCCACTGCTAAGAGAAAAACCTTTTACTAACTGGTGTATCCCTCAGAATAGCCACTTTTTTTCCAAAACCTCCCTGGGTCACAGAAGTGGCAGCCACTGCTCCCTGCTGGTACAGAACTGGTCAGGATCCTACCCAGAGCCCACTGAAAACAGGCAAGACACAGAATCACACCGAATCACAGAATCCCCGGGGTTGGAAGGGACCTCTAGAGATCATCTGGTCCAACCCCCTGCCAGAGCAGGTCCACCTACAGCAGGGGGCACAGGATGGCGTCCAGGTGGGTTGGGAATGTCTCCAGAGGTGGAGACTCCACCACCTCTGTGGGCAGCCTCTGCCAAGGCTCTGCCATCCTCAAAGGAAAGAAGTTCCTCCTCATGTTCAGATGGAACTTCCTAGATTCAATTTTATACCCATTGCCCCTTGTCCTGTCACTGGGCACCACTGAAGAAAGCCTGGCCCCCTCCTCCTGGCACCCTCCCTTTAAGCATTTGTAAAATTTATGAGATACCCCTCAGTCTGCTCTTCTCCAGACTAAAGAGACCCAACTCCCTCAGCCTTCAGGAAGAACTCCTCAACTCTGAATTCACCACCAGGCTTCACACACCCTTTGCCCACTCAGCTTGACTGCTGATCTGAGCTGGACTGCGATTTTGCACATCCCACAAGATGGAAACGCTGGTTTTGGCTGCATCTAAGTCTTAGAAACAGGTGTCTCTGCACATACTGAGATAGGAGCCTGTGGGATTCAGGCAGCTTTGGGGGTCAAATGCTGCCCAGAGAAAAGGGGGGATGTAATCTAAGGAGACCACAGGTCACCCTGCAATAATCTCCCTCTCACGATTCTAATGACTTGAGTATTTTCAGGGGTTTGACAGTGGCATTTTAAATTGCCAAGCAACCAGACCTGTGGAAGAAAAATATTGGATATCCCTTATTATCATGCTACTGTAAATAACATTTATCATTGTAAATAAATCATTATTCCACCTTCCACCAAAACTGTGAATCTGCTTAAGTCCAGCGTAAGGTTGAAATACCAGCGATTCTCGACGGGCTGAGCTCAGCGGACAGGAACAAAACCATTATCACATATTTCCTCCCCTCCAGGTCTCTGTCTCTAATATAAGCACAGACTTGTGACAAGCTATGGTTCAATCTTTGTAGAGATCGCAGAATACATATTTTTTTAAAATGAAGCTAATATATTCATAGAGATATTGTGAAAGTAGCTGTCTAATATCAGTGCTGCTCAAGTTTAAGAAGGCTTAATACTTCAACTGATGCAATTAATATTTTCTGGATAAGCTGAACTAAGAGAAGCAGAGAGACCTAGAAGAATTCTGATGAATGAGTTTGCTTTAGGAAACGGTTGATCGATAAATGTCTACACCTGTAGGTGTATATATAGGTTGGTAGAGGATGTGTCTGTGTGTGTAATACATACATTATACCTGGACACACACCGTCAAGATACTGGTTCTGCTCAAAACAGTGGTAATCAACACAGCTACAGGACACAGATATGTAAATGTCAGATAAAGGAAAAGATAGGAAAAAAGTAATTTTTTTTTTCCAAGATATAACTTGCTCTACAGCTTTAACGGGTGTAGCTTTTTGGACTTTGCTTAAATCTGCACTTTTAGGAACAAGGCTCTCTCCTTTCTGTAGCTTTTGAAAGGTTTACCCTTTTCCATCGTTCTTCAAAGAAAGTGCTATGAAGGAATCACACGGGCAGAACATAATCTACATGATTATGTGCATGTTGTATACAACACGTACAAATTTCTGTTTCAGAAGTTTAAAACAACAACAAAAAAACCCACACAGGATTTTTCCTTGCTTCCAAAAACAACCGGAAGAGGCTTAAAAGAATACTATTCCATTCTCAGGTGTCTGGTTAGGTTGGACCAAAACAGGTTAAATTAGTCAAACCAGGTTTGTATTAACTACATTAATTACTACTTTCAGCAAGCTCGGACAAGAAATAGATACTTCAACTACTATATTAAAATCTAATATTATTCACTAAAATGAAGCCAAATGAATTGGGTTTGTGCATTTGTGAGGAAGAGTGACACTCTCATGAAATCATATAGGTACCGTCCTTTGCTTACTAAGTTTTAGTGAGTTAAGATTGGTTTAGTCAGAATTAAAAAAAAAAAAAAAAGAAGAAGAAAGAAATCTTATTCTTAAACTTAAAATCCTTTATGATCAGGCAGACAGGACTCGCAGGGGAAAAAGTATTGCTGAGAGAAACATCAGAACCTGGTATATACGCGTGAATGTTATGAATTAGTTAATAACTCAATAATCCATCAACACAGCCCACCCCCCAGCCCGGCCCAAACATCAAAGTCAGGGAACAACAACAAACATTTGCCCTGGCACCACCTGGACGACGTCCCCGCTCGCCTGTGACGTGGCTCTGGGCTGAAGCTGGTGGCACCGGGTGGCAAAGGAGGCACGGGGCGAGGGAGGCTGGGGGCTGAAGGAAGAGGCTGGGGGCGAGGGAGGCAGGAGACAAGGGAGGCTGGGGGCTGAGGGAAGCAGCCTCCATGAGCCTCCCAGTCCCACACATGCCACTGGCATGGCAGCTCCTCCATGCCGAGATGCCCAAATTCACCACGCCGTGCCTTGCTGCCCTGTTCATGGCGTTAGGAGGGTCAGGTGTGCTCCTCAGCCGCTGCCACCACAGGTCTTTGAGGGAAGGGTCTGGACCAAAACGGACATAAAGAGCCCCCTTTCTGGGCAGGTGGGAGGAAGGAAATCAAAGACTTTTGCTTACACAAAGCTTCACCATCCGCCCAAAGCCCATCAGTTCCTGCCAGGAGATAGCGTGGAGAACAACAATCTCTGTGTAAGGGCTCGGGGGGCAACAGGAGCCACAGACTCTTTAATCCCTCACAGGGTCATGCCAGGGTTTTTCCTCCTTGGGCAAGAACACGACTGGAGTCATACTCGATAAGTTTAAGAGTTATTAAGCCACTTGTGTTCTCAATTTTTTCCAGTTCAGGTGCCAAACGGTACCCAGCTCCCCATCCACTCCCAGAGAAGCTAATTCACTACCTCTTGGCCAAGGTCCTACCCAGGCTGGAGCACACCAGGAGAGGCTCAGGACATGGCAAAACAGGGAGGGAAATGGGGGAGAGGAGAAAGGTGGGAGCAAGGCAAGGAAACTCCTGACATGAAGAAGGACCCAAGGTCTGGGTGCCGCCTGCCCGTCCTCTCTGGGAGAACCCGGGTTGGGGAAGAGGGAGCTGGCTGAAAGGGAAAAGAAAGATTCAGAGAGCCCCAAAATGTGGATGAAAATGAGTTGCCAGAAATACCTGGTGACGCAGGTGTCCCCAGGAAGGAGGAGGTGGCACAGGAGGTGCTGCCGTGGCAGCCAGGGAGGTCCCAATACTCTGCCATCTGCTCACCCAAACACCCACCACCCCTGCTTCCCCCAAGGCACCCACACACAGACCCTGCTGCTCTTACATCATTTATTCACATATTCCCCCAAACGTCACCCAATCCTACTAACTGGATGCTCTCCTCACCTTGGAAAGAAGAGGGGAGAAGAGGGGAGACTTTTAAAATGCATTCCCTTCCGCTCCCATCTTCCCAGCCGCCTTTGAAGCCAGGCATAAAATGATTTAGTCGTTTTGAAGGAAAACAAATAAAAATGGTTTCCTAGCAACAGGCGTTGCGGTATTGGTCTCTGAAGAATCTTTCCTTGGTGTTTTCAAGGCTTTGCCCAGTTACTAATATTGGAATAAAAGTACTCACATCGTATTAATGTGATTTGTTTAAACAAGAACAAGCCTATATTGCTTTTCGGCAATGTAGATGTGGCAAAGCATGGTGCTGAAAGAATGTATATTCCTGCAAAAAAGCAAGGAATTTCAAAACTGAAAAGCAAAGACCTAGCATACCTTCAGCAGGTGCCAAAAACTTTATTTCATTGAATCATAAGGTGTATTATACCCCACTTGCAAACCTACCAGGCTCTATTTCAAAACACAAAACTAGCAGTACCTGGAATTGCAGAACAGTTAATTTTTCTAATATACAAAACTGCATTCCAGAGGTACTGATCCAGACATACCTTCTGAGTTACTTGGCAAAAAAAATTAGGGGCCGTCAGACTTGGACTGTCTGATGGTGGACAACATATTAAGTGGGAGAAGGAAAGCAAATTAAATACCAATATTTGACCTGTCTGAGATGCTTTAGGACCTTCTGAATACAACAGACGTAAACACATCAGAGGGATACATAATTCTTATTTTTGGAAAATAGTACTGTCTTGAGGAATTAACTGCCAGGACATGCCACCAAAATTCAGCGCTTAGTATGATTAAAATAAGACAAATAGAACATGTACAGTTATATTAATTAAAGCAACGGAAAGAGTTATGGTCCTAGGTCACTTCCTATCAGAAGCTGCAAAGAACATTTCAGAAATGGTGTTGCAGGACTTGGTTGCACACCCTACCGAACAGCCTCTCAATTGTAGGAGCAGGTTAACAAACCAGAGTCACCATTAATTTGGTTCAGCACTGAAATAGCCGTGGTTTTATTTAATGGAACTAACTCACAGACTGAGAATAGCTGCATTATTTTGGAAGAGTAATTTCTCTCATTCTGATATTACTCTGAGCCTGATTCTTGCTGTTTGCAAAAGGGTCAAGAAGAATAATGAAACATAACATGTGCACAAAGAAGTAATGATTGATACATCTGCCATTTGAAGGCCATCTTTGTTTCTCCAGGTTTTGATTATTTAATATCAAGATAAAGCAAACAAGTGCATAGCTTTCATAGACGGGAAGCAACTGCTTTTATGCTAATGGCATTTCTATTGGCCGAAAAATAAGTTATCTGTAAGAAAATGCATTACCAAAATAAAATAATTGTGCAAGTAAGCAAATAGGGGGGATAAGAAGAAGACACCAATGCATGCTTCCTTCTGGTGCAGATCAGGCGTAAAATAGTTGAGAATTAAAATGCATAGGGATTAAATAATAAACAAAGTAAGAATAGGGCAGATGAGGCAACTTCTGTCTGTCCCAGCCCCCTCTCCAAAAGCTGCTTTTCCAGAGCAGGAGTTCTCCTGGCTGTGCTGGGAACCAGGCTGGGCAACGGATCCAGCTTCAGAGGAAAGGGTTTGCTTTTCCCCTTCCCCTTTTTGGGGGAGTGTGGAGGGAGGCGGATGCAGTGAAATAGATTTGGTCACCCAGACTTGAAGGCACCCTTACAAAAGGAGTGAGAACAAGGAACAGGTGCTGCTTGTTACCAAACATATTCTTATTGTGAATTTATCAGGAAAGACACTGACCTATTTAGGAGAGATTCCCAAAAGCCCCTCTGTAAATTTTGTGTTTCTTCAAACAAGCACATCTTCCAGCCAGCTTGTTTTATAAGGCTTCTCTTGATACGGGAGCACCTTTGCACAGGGCAGTAAAAGCATCCCAAGCAGATATGAGTTCTTCTGTCTTGTCCAAACTAAAAATATAGGAATCTGCCCTTGTTAAAAAAAAAAATATACCAAAAACCAAAAAAGCCCCCAGCATTATAGGGTACAGCTATTCTAAGGAAAAGGCAGTTTATAATTTCCTTTTTAAAATCTGCCTAGATTTATAAAAAACTATTATTCCTCAGTAGTAAAAGTGAAACAATCTATCAAAAAAGGAATGAAATACTGGTTAGAAGGTTGATTGATTTTTTTCTTGATTCTGTGTTTTTAAAGAGAAAGAAAGAAAGAAAGAAAGAGAAGAGAAGAGAAGATAGTGATGTTTCCCTTTGGAGAAAGCACTCTGTTTTATCCAAGTACAGTAGTAGTTGAGACGTTGAGCACTCTAGTTGTCCTCCTTAGACCCCTGGCTAAGTGTAAGGCTGAATGACCTGGCAGAGGTCATTCCTTCTGAGATGGCAGAAGTTGAAGGATGCAGCTGGATAATGCAGTGAACATGTTGGATACTGGTCCCCTGGGTTAAATGCACAATAGCAAAGTAAAGGGAAAAAAAAAAAGACCCAGAATCAAAGGAAAAAAAACGTTTAGGTACAGGAGGACGGTGCTTACCTGTTTTTAAGTCCTTTTTGTTGCCATGAGCTCTAAATAATATAAACTTTACTTAAAGAACACCAGGGGATATAACCTGTCTTCTTCATCAGTAGAGTATTTTAATACCGAAGAGGAGTGGTTTAGCTAAGAAAGCAGCCCTGGTACTTCTCATAGCTGATCTGCTTCAAGGAAAACATACTGTGTCACGAGTGTGATGAGACTAAAAGCCATCATCTGTTCTGGGACTCCAGTTGTGTAAATGTGACTTAGATCAAAGGAGTAATTCTGTTTGCTGGGATTTTCATAGAATCATAGAATGGTTCAGGTTGGAAGGGACCTTGCAGATCGAGTTCCAACCCCCCTACCATAGGCAGGGACACCTCCCACTAGACCAGGTTGCCCAAGGCCACATCCAGCCTGGCCTTAAACACTTCCAGGGATGGGGCCTCAACAACCTCTCTGGGCAACCTGTTCCAGTGCCTCACCACCCTCAAAGTCAAAAATTTCTTCCTAATGTTTAATCTAAACCTGCCCTCTTCCAGTTTAAAGCCATTCCCCCCTGTCCTATCACTACATGCCCTAGTAAAAAGTCCTTCCCCTGCTCTCCTGTAGCCCCCTTTAGGTACTGGAAGGCCGCAATAAGATCTCCCTGGAGCCTTCTCTTCTCCAGGCTGAACAGCCCCAACTCTTTCAGCCTCTCCTCATAGGAGAGGTGCTCCAGCCCTTGGACCATCCTCATGGCTCTCCTCTGGACACACTCCAGCAGGTCCATGTCCTTCTTGTGTTGGGGACTCCAGAGCTGGATGCAGGACTCCAGGTGGGGTCTCACGAGAGTGGAGTAGAGGGGCAGTGGAGTAGAGAATCAGCCCCCTTGACCTGCTGGCCACACTTTCACATTTTCACACGATGTGAAGTTAAGCAGCTCACTCATCAGTCTTGTAGAGAGATGCAGTGGGTACTGACTGGATCCTGGGGAAGAAGGTGCAAGCACCATTGGTACAGTAAAAAGAAGAGAAAGGAAAAGAGAGAAAAGATACTTACATGGCTAGGAGGCACTGATAGAAAAGTGGGATCTTGTCTAGTTTTCTGTTAGGAAATATTAAATTATATTTCATCATTTAATATATCTGTAACTTTCAGAGGGGATACATCAGTCCCGAGCTCTTATAAAACTAATTATACCATATTTATAAAGTTAATTATACCACCCTGAGACAAAGAGTGACTTCAACTGCAGTTGTGGTTAAAGGGAAAAACAATTTGAAATCCAGGGCTGGGTAAATATATTGTATGAACTTCTGCTACCAATGAGAGACTGACATGCCATAGATTTTGGGGTTTTCCACAGAAGCTGGCATACCACAGCCTTTTTATGAGCCTATCTAATTTGTTACCTTGTGTTTAGTAGTATCTGACTCAGCCCAATATCATGGCTTCAATTCTCCTGCAATACTCTGCACACGTAGAAGGTTTTTGTGGTGCAGAAGTGTGTCATGTTACACGTAGCACTACCTGCTTTTACTAAAAAGTCCAAATCCTGAAAGTCTTTACCTAATTTTCTAATCCATTAAAAAAAACCCTTTTTATAAAATTTTCCCTTATAAAATTTAATAATAAATAACAATAAATTAATAACACATTAATAAATAATGAAATTTTTAATAATCCCTATAAAATTTTCCCCTGAAAATCTCCTGTAGCAACAAATGCTGCAGAAACACTGTATCAGAGAATCACAGAATGTTGAGGGTTGCAAGGGACCTCTGGAGATCATCTGGTCCAACCCCCCTGGACCTGTAGGTCCACCTACAGCAGGGGGCACAGGATGGCGTCCAGGCGGGTTGGGAATGTCTCCAGAGGCGGAGACTCCACCACCTCTGTGGGCAGCCTCTGCCAAGGCTCTGCCATCCTCAAAGGAAAGAAGTTCCTCCTCATGTTCAGATGGAACTTCCTAGATTTGATTTTATACCCATTGCCCCTTGTCCTGTCACTGGGCACCACTGAAGAAAGCCTGGCCCCCTCCTCCTGGCACCCTCCCTTTAAGCATTTGTAAAATTTATGAGATACCCCTCAGTCTGCTCTTCTCCACACTAAAAAGACCCAACTCCCTCAGCCTTTCCTTGTAAGAAAGATGCTCCAGCCACCTCATCATATTTGTGGCCCTAAATATATTGCAAATATATTGCATTTAAAATGTTGGCTTGTTAATAAATGCCGTAGTCAAAACCATTTGTATTCTACAGCAGCAGGAAATCCAATGGTATTAAAATAATGTGACATAATAGCTTCCTCTTGTACAAACACACACACTGAAATGGCATGCTTTCTGGTCTATGTGCAGCCCTTGAAAAGCGTCAGTGTTATTTGGATGATATAAATAATACAGCTAACAAACAGTTCACTACTACTATTATTTATATTACTTGTTAGCAGTGGCAATGTCAGCAACAGCATACAATTTAATAAAACGGAGATATCAAAGCATTGTCATTCTAAAAATAAAATATTCCCACATTATAAACCACCAATTTACTGTAGCATGAGCCGAAACACTGCACCAGTCAATTCATAGAATCATAGAATCATAGAATGGTTAGAGTTGGAAGGGACCTTAAAGATCATCAAGTTCCAACCCCCCTGCCATGGGCAGGGACACCTCTCACTAGAGCAGGTTGCTCAAAGCCCCATCCAGCCTGGCCTTAAACACTTCCAGGGATGGGGCCTCCACAACTTCCCTGGGTAACCTGTTCCAGTGCCTCACCGCCCTCACAGTAAAGAACTTCTTCCTAATATCTCATCTAAATCTCCCCTCTTCCAATTTAAAACCGTTACCCCTTGTCCTATCACTAGACTTCCTGACCAAGAGTCCCTCTCCAGCTCTCCTGTAGGCTCCCTTCAGATACTGAAAGGCTGCTCTCAGGTCTCCCCGGAGCCTTCTCTTCTCCAGGCTGAACAGCCCCAGCTCTCTCAGCCTGTCCTCATAGGAGAGGTGCTCCATCCCTCTAATCATCTTAGTGGCCCTTCGCTGGACCTGTTCCACCAGTTCGACAATTCTTCATATAACTCTCGAATATCTGGTGCTGCTAAACCATTTTGGTGCGGGCATTGTGATCAAAACGCAAATGGTTTATAAATTAGAGATATCATTTTATATTAGAAGAGGCTACACAAAAGTCTGCTTCACTTCTTCAGCACTGACACAGCAAGACAAGTTTTGGGAACGATGGGGAAAGATACCAAGAACATGGAAAAAAAGCATGCAAAGGTATAAATCCATGGTGCAATTGCGTGTTGAGTGTGGTTTGGTTCTCTAGTTTAAGGAAACATGTTGCAGGAGTAGAATCATAAAATTATTTAGGTTGGAAAAGACCTTTAAGATCAACAAGTCCAACCCTTAACCTAGCACTGCCAAACCCACTACTCAACTGTGTCCCTAAGTGCCATATCTACCTGTTTCCAGACACTCTTCCCCAAACCTGTAGTGTTGCATGGGGCTAACAATAAACAAGAAGAATAATCAAAGGCACAAAACAATTTTCATGCAAACAGCAAGTAAGAAGATTAATCTTCCAACACCCACCACTTTAAGAAGTGTGTAAGGAAACGACGGGCCGTGCATTCTACACAAGTTGGACGGGCCACCATCGCTTATCCCTCATGTTAAAACCAGGGGTTGCAAAAGCATCTCTCACAGCTCTTATCATTTATGCCAGCTTGAAGGCTCTCCGGGGAACCCAGGTGAAATCCATCCAGCAGGAGGATTGCTCTGCTCACCTTATAAGATAGGAGCATGGGAGACCTTTCTTCCCTGCACCAGTCTCTGAGTCACCTGTGAATCTTCCTTGACTTGCTCTATGATTGCCCTGTCTTTGAGACAGCAGAGCGTTGTAGATTGTTACAATCTAAGTTGGGGTAGTTCAGAGTATGTTTGACGATCCCAAGCTGTTTTCAATTAGCTGTTGTCAGTTATGAAGTCATTTAACCCCAGTAAGCATTGCAGCACTAAGTATTTACCACCTGGCTGTAGCTAAATGCAATACCACATCTGAAGCTTGGAAAGGAAGAAATGTCAGAGAGTACGATGCTGTGCCATTCCCACCATCAACTCGTCTAGAGGAATTGCTCTCATGCTTATGTTTTTCTAAATTACTGCTATGGTTTTGCACATGACTCGATAGAGGTTTTAATTGCCCTGATTCAGCACAAAAAATGCTTTGCAATTAGTACGTGGATCACGTCTGCCTGGTTGCTCACCATCTAATTAGTAAACTGTAAGTGGGAGGGAGGTCCCAGAGTTTCTGTCTTTATTTTATGACTAAGAAACATAGCTGACAAAGTCCAAAATGTTTTCTAAGACTGGGTCTGATCCAACAACGAAAAGCTAATTAAGTGAAATCAAAAGGGTTTGCCACTGGCAGCTATACCAGTCTGGCTGCTTCTCTAGAAAATCACAGTAGTGTACGCTGCCTTTAATTATGTATTCACTTTTCTTACCATTTGTGATACAGGGAAGAACACTTTCTTGCTGACCACAGTTAAACTGGCCATAAATTTTTATTCATGAGTCATAGAAATAACAAATTTTTATCTGAAATGTTGCACATTAAAAAATCATGGTGCAAATATGGCCCACTCGCGTAATTAGCTAAGTCCCTGTTTTGTCACCCTGTTGTGTTTTCCAGGGAACAGCCGATTCCAGTTCCCGTCATCACAACTCACTGGCTCAGCTGTCGGCAAGGAAACAAAACCAGCTTTGTTTAAACAGCGTTAGTACCATACTGGCAAATTGACACCTGGCATAGAAGGGTGCCATGCAAAAAACTGACGGTTCATTTCATTGATCAAGTAGAAAATTGACTCAAAATGAAGAGAATTGCTTGTATGACCTTCTCCAAAAAAAGTCCAAAACCAAAATCCAAACTTATTTGGGGTGGACCAGAACTTGCCCTTTATCCAAACAAAGGTTTCATTTCTTTTGTTATTTTATTTTCAAATAAATTTGTTGTGGAGGCCCCATCCCTGGAGGTGTTTAAGGCCAGGCTGGATGGGGCTTTGAGCAACCTGCTCTAGTGAGAGGTGTCCCTGCCCATGGCAGGGGGGTTGGAACTTGATGAGCTTTAAGGTCCCTTCCAACTCTAACCATTCTATGATTCTATGAAATATCTTTATATTAAATGCAGTTTTCTTTCTTCTTTAAAAAAAATCATAATGGAAACCTGATATATTGCATTTTGTAATTGTGTAAATTGAATATTATTACAAAAAAAATCGTTGCCTTAGGGAAGGAAGGGAGAGAGACCTCACCCTAGAAAACTTCAACAATTTAGACTCAAATTTTCAAATACTCCTCGTCAACAGGACAACACAGTTTTTGGCTAATGGGTTGAGCAAAAACATTTCACCTGGCATTAGGTATCGTCACAGTAGCAAATTCGTAAACTGGGTCTGTTGATTATGTAAGTGACTTTTCTGTATTTACAGCACAGATTTGAACATCATCATTTGTAGGAAGTCAATAAAAAAGTCTGATGTCATTTTCATGAAATATTATGAATTTTCATGAAAATAGAGTCATTTCTTAGAAAGTTGAGACTCTTTTCCTTTCTTGTTGTTGTAGCACATAGATACCTCTGAGAAAAGGGAGCCTGCTTAAGTCAGGTGCAACACACATAAACAAGAAGAGTAAATGTGAATAGGAAGCACAGAGAACAGTAAAATAAGGAAAGACATACAATATCCCCATTTTACAGACTGTAAACGGTGTCCTGTAGGTTGAGAGACTTGAGGCTTAGTCTGTGTCTGAGCTGTTAGCTGAATAAAATGAATGCAGGAAAGGCCCAGACAGGTAAAATATATTATATGGCATTCTGAAGGCAAGACTACTGATCTAGAATTATATGCCCCAAGTTGCGCTGTTATGCATATTTTATACTTGCAATTTGATTGTTTAAAGCACCGCAGTGCACTGTTTCTCAATATCTTTTTGAAGAGCAGCAATCATTAATATTTTTTCAGAATACTATACATCAACAATAGTGCTGTCTCTGAAGTCCCACGCATTGGTTATGCTTGCTAAATGGAATTTTAAACTCAAAGGGACGTGACGTGAATGCTAACAGCAGCTTGGCTAATCAGAAGAAAAGCGTTGCTTCTACTCACAGAAACTCCTGCAAACCTTTGCTGTGTTAGAGTTGAAAAAATATTTGGTATAGTTCTGAAGACTTTCCTCTGTAATTACTTCTGTAAGTATTGCTGGGAGAACAGCGATCTGACACTGCCTTTAGAGCTACAGAGGAAGCCTCACTCCATTCAAGATCAGCCTTAAACACTTACACATTTTCAGATTTCTTATCATGCATTAATTAATGTGTCATGGAAAGCTAGAAAAACCCCAAGATAGCTCTAAAACGAGAAAAAAACAGATTGCTAGAAATGAAAAATACTACATTAAACCAGCAAGAATTTCAAATTAGCCACTACAAATTTTGAACTTACCATTTTGAGTAGTTTAGAAAGCAGGCAAAATGCATTCATTCCAATATACAGGTTTCTGTAATGTATGGTGACTGATAACACAGCCTGTTTCTATTTGTAGGAATAGACGCTACCTGAAAGAAGTAAATATTAAAAAATTATGATTTAGAAACACAAGCACATAGTATAGAGCCTACCGCCCATCATACCTTATTCTTTAGTGCTAAAAGATGAAATGACATTAAAGTGGACTTCAAAGAGTCTGAAAAAAATTCTGGAGAAGTATTTATACTGCTGGAAAAGCTGATAAGCATTAAAGATTTGGGGGTTATTACCATGGTTTTTATTAATTTTCTTTATAAATTCATAATTCTTTATATGTACACATGCCTGGTGGTATACTCATATGTTTAAGTGAGAATATTGTCATTTGTTTACATCAGTTACAGCTTATTATCACTGACTGAATGAAGTGGTTCAACATTTATGAACAGACTGTCTTGCAGTAAGTCCCAGCAATAATATTCCCATGCATATTTGGAACAAACTAATTGCATAACAACAGCCCACACATCGTCTGAGCAAATGTGCTGATCAATACTGCAGACAAATAGGCCTTTAATGTCCTTACATACATTAAAGATGGCAGTAAACCAGGCTGCGTCCCAGCGATTTGTCTTGCTTCTGCACCTCATGACTTCCCAGGGTGATGAGTGGACAGTCCCCTCTAAAAAGGGGGGGAAAATTAACAGATCTTCCTATGACACTGAGTACTGCATATATCCTAATAATAAGTATTTGTTACAACATTTATCAAAGCAGTTCCTATAGAGGCTGTGATTTATGACTCAACGACCTAGAGAAGAATGGACGAGCAGAGTCAGTGGGATGATACAGGACGTCGTTCCTGGAGGTATTTAAAAGCCGGGCAGACGTGGTGCTGAGGGACATGGGTTATGGGTGGTTTTGGCATAGGTTTATGGTTGGACTGGATGATCTTGAAGGTCTCTTCCAAGCCAAGTGATTCTATAGTAGTAGAAGTAAGAAAGAAAAGCTCATCGACTCTAGGGTGGCCCAGCCCCCTGACGGGAATGAACGCAAACATCAAAGCTGGGACACAAATGTAATTTAATATATCATTATTTTTGATCCCTCTTTAAAAGCTGAGACAGAAACCTTGAAAGTTTTATATTGTCCCACGGGATGTGATTTTTTTGCTAGTGCCTTGCTGGAGGCACACGTTTTAACACCTCATCAAAGGAAGCCGGTTAGAGATACAACTTGAAGACCATAAACCTCGTCAAGCCTTTGCCATGAACCAAGGCTGTGATTACGCTTCATAAGGCGCAGTTACTGCCGGAGCCTGGCAAGCACCAAGTCATCTGACATTACAGCACTGACAACACCGATGTTTTTACTCCTCTCATTTTGGAGGGAATTAATTTGGTGTTAGTGAAATCTACCATCAGTTTCAGCGGCTACTGAGATCAAGACTGAGCCCTTCCGGGAAGCCCACCACTCTTGGGTGGCAAATGAATACTTGCAAAACGACACCTTTCCTGCCCTTTTGTTTACCATGGCTTGATAATGAATATAACAGTAAATTCACAGTTGTGGGCCTGTATTGCGTACTGCATTGCCACGTTCACTAATTCAACTTGAAACCTCGGGGGTCTTCAACTCTCACACCCATTTTAGACCCAACTATGCCATACTCACATGAAAAGGGTTATGTGCACTAATTAACACACAGAGAGAAGAGTATAACAGCAGGCCGGCTAAAATATCCCTACAATAAAACCATGCATCTCTATAGCAGCCTGTCTTCTAAGAAAACGTAAAATCAAATGCAAAATCGCAAGTTGAGGGCAAATATCAATACATATATCTGGTAAAAATAAGCAACTCTTTTACCAGCTACATTTTCTAAATCATTCTTATTGCATAGCTTTAATCTTGTGAATAATCCACTGTCCAATACCCTACAAGATCAAGGAAAAAGAAGGGAGACCACAGAACTGAAAGCTAATTATACTATCAGCTAATTTCCGAATTGCTATATACAACATTTAATTATGCTTTTTAACTACATAAAGCTTTAGAACTAGCATCACTTTACACAAGGACTTGAAATATATTCGTTTAGTGACCATTTGCAGTCTTTCAGAAAGGAAGACTTTAAGGAAAGAGCAAGAGTTTATCTCATACGTTGTAAATCTTTTCCTAATAAAACCATTTGAGTTACTTTGTGTTGCTTCTCTTCGTGTGGTTGAAAGTAATCACTTAAGGAAGAGCTAATACTAGTGCACATACATGGATACACGTAAATATGTCTTAGATGTCAGTATTTCATATGTAATGAAATCATAACAGTTTTAGTGTGTGATAATTATTGTTAAATAAATTTTATTATACTACAATATGGTAACAGAATATAAAATTTACATTAGTATATATGATCAACCATCCAGTACTTACTCTAAGCTACTGATGAAATTTTCTCATGTCTTCTCTTGATAATTAATCACCTACTAGAAAACCACTTATCTTTTCAAGGGGAACAGTAGCTCCTGACATACTTCTAGGCACTGCAGTTTAAATGTTATTTATGAAAGGCATGCTCAATAAATTTCATTATGCGAGGAGAAAGTATATAAAGCCAATATATTATATAGTACGTGATTTTGCCTCAGACATACCCCTTTTCATTTTAACTGCTCATAAAGTAGAACTTTTCTTTATAGAATTCTAAGTCCCAAATAGGTTATTCAGCTACAACGAATGTCATCCCAATGCTAGCTGAAATTTTCTTCCTCTGGCTATTTTTAGTAAATGCAGAAAAAATACATTTTATTTTAATCCTTTCTTTTGCCATATATACCTAGGTGTAGTAAATATGATATCTCTATATTGCACATGCAGATAGGTAAATACCAACTTATTATTTTAGCACTTTCTAAATGATAGATGCAGCCCGAAGAGCTGCTACTGAGGAGCAACACATTTACCTTGTCTTGATAAAAGACAGATTAAACTGAGTTTAATCATTTTTGAAAATCACGTACAAAGCCCTGAATGGTTCTGGAGCAACCTGGACCACTTCCAGCATATATGGGAACTGATGCTTAAGGTGTGGTGTTTCAGCGTGGCTCCTGTCCCTTCCTCTGTAGAAGCCATAGTTCTCCCCAGCATAGAAGTGTAGAGCTGAAGACAAATTATTAAAATTTTCAGGTCCAACTTTTCCTTTGATCATCTTTTTCTGTATTCTAAATACCTTGTGCTACCCACAGTGTAGGAAAATACACCGTACATGCTACACGAAGAAAATTAGTCACAGAATAGTTATTTTTTTAATAAAGAGCAAAAGGGTAATTTTCAAATTAAAAAAAAAAATTACATTTGTTTGAACAGCTCTACAATTGGAAGAACTGATCGTGCCTGAAGCTATTACTGACCATAGATAAATGCTGGAACAGTCCTTTAATGGCATTGTCACAGAATCTTTCTTACAACCAATTACAATAACTCTGTATTTTTCTGTTAACCATATGCAGGTAATGTGGGTTTTTAAGCTTGAAATGAATGGCTGTGTTGCATTCTCTGCAACCATTCTATGACCCTATGATTAAAAACAGTGCTCTCTTTTTTAAAGTGATCATTTGGAGAATAGATTCTGACTGTTTACTATTATTTTTCTATACTTGAGCAAATGCAATCAAAGCAAGACGGTAAGGTTGATTTTTGGACAGCTAGTTAAACTAAATTTCACTTAGAAATGGTGATCCGGGAAATGCTACCTTGTGAAGTAAGAAACTTAGGTTCTGCAATAATGTTTATCATAACCCCAGATATGAACTGACTCTCGAGCTGAGACAAGCAAATGAGGTTGTGTAAGAGCTGGGCTCCTTCCTAAGCACTTTAGCACAGAATATTCTGTGCGTTGACAAACGAAACAATCACCAAATATCTTCAAATCAATTGCAGAACAAATTAAACTTTCCGCAATGGGCGGAGAGCGGGTTACAAAGCAGGGGTCACTTTTGAGCCCTGTGGAGTTGAAAGGGTGCTTCTAAATGAAATCATCTGGATTTTTTTTTTCCTTCAAAGCCTGACTCGGAGCTCATCCCTAGCAACTTCAGTGGATTTATTTCTGCAGGACATTGATCTAACAGGTCATGCAGTGGGGTACACTTAAACAAGACAAAAAGGGCATAACCTGTAAGAGCTTTGCGTTTCCTGGGACAGCACAGGGTCAGTTTGGAGTTTCTACTGAAACCCTGTCAAAAGTGTTTTCAAACTGTGGGTGGCATCTTTCTTGTTACTCATGAACTCCTTTTGCGTGGCCAAAACAAGTCAAGAAATTCAACCTTTTTATCAATAAGGTCATATTAACTACAAATGGCTTTTGAGCAGTTAACAGTTGTGTTTTATCACTCATTTAACGTAGATTTCTGATGTCATTTCAAGGCGCTGCACGCTTGCTTCTTACCACGTTAGCTGCAAAACCAAACGCAATCCTAATTTTCATATTAAAGCATCTGACATCCAGTTCTGCTAACTCACTCGGAATCAGTAGCTGTGCCGATCCCACGCAAGCAGACAGTCTTTAGCCTTCTAGACCATTCAGTAATTATGCTAATATTTTCAGGAATCTTTACGGAATGATTGATATTACGGATTGTATTCCCTTCTCCACTGCCACATGACACCCATATGCAACGAAGTCACTGAAGATCCTTCCGCTCCTCCCAGCTGAATAAAAGTCTTCACATTAAACTCAACAGACTTATTGATTCTTCTTAATTTTACTGTCCTGACACTTGGTTATTTTGCCAGGAACGCATGCCAGCCGTGCGTTCCGGATGAAATTACACGTGTCAAATGTAATATTCAAGAATAGACACACTCAAGCAGAGTCTCCCCTGATTTGAAAGTTAATGAAGAAAAAAAGACAAAGGGAAAAAAAAGTGGATAAAGTAAATATTCCATCTCCTTGTATTGCTGGTGGGCAGCATACTGAAATTAGCTCTTAGTGGCCTATTATGACATCTTGTCAGTCACCTTTTTACTTCAATATAGACAGGAAAATATATATCGATCTAGTGAGGTGCAAACTGTTGGGTTTTTTTTTTTTAACATGGGAAATGTCATATTTTTAATGCAGCTTCTTCAGACAGAAAACAAGTGTTAGATAATTGGAAACTAAGAGAACAAATAAGCTGCTTTTTAGTTTTGCTGGGGGTTGAGACTATTTTGTTTGATAATAAGGTATCGAGCATCTTTTTTTTCCTTTTGGTTCACTTCAGGCAGGTAAATTGCAACCGGCTTCAAAGTTTTCATTAGATAGCCTATTATTCCCTTGAAGGAAATCATACTTCATGCATTATTCATTAGGGACAGCAAATCTGCACAGCAGCCACACAGGCTGCAGTATCACAGAACTGCTTAAAATTCTATGGCTTCTTTTTTGCATTTCTGCTGAATTCAGTTCTGGTCTAATCTCCATGTATAATGCAATATCTCTGGCTAATTCAGATATCGCAATGCTGAAGGAAATATGTATTCTTTGCTTTATTAGCGCTGAATAAAATACCCTCGCTTTTATTTATCAAGTGCTTGTAGTTCACTCTCTGTGCGACAGTTTTATCTTTTTTCTTTTTTTTTTTTTTGATGGTGGTGTATACATGTATACATCCATAAGAAGAAGAAGTCTAAATAGAGTGTTTTCTTGACGCTCTCCTCTGCTTGCCTCCTAGAGTTCATTTTTCCAGGGGTCTGCTTTCCGTGTACCTTAATCGCTTTCTGTACTCGTTAAGACTATTACTGTGTCACGGTTTCCTACCAGCTGATATATTATACTTTATGGGGAAAAACAATCAATCCTTCTTTCATAGGCATCAGGTGATGCTCACTTGGCAAGCTGCATTGGAAATGGTGTAGGCGGTGAACTAATAAAATAATTCAACCAGTTTTCTTGGGTCTTCTGTTGTCTCTATCTTCCTTATATTTCAAAACACTCTAATTAAAACACTCTAAGACCAGGCAAACTGTGTGGTTCAGCAGAAGGGCCGCTGCACAGAGCATGGACCTTCATCCCATGCACGACTGGGCCGTTGACCTTCCACGGGTCCCTTCTGCCTTCTGCTTTCCTCCCTCCACCCAGCCCTTTTCCATGTCATTTCTGCTTAGCACATAGTGAAGAACATCAGGGCTGCCATTTGCTCTGTACATATTCAAACACTAGCAAATTCCTCATCACATTGCGGAATTCCAGAGAGTATAAACTTTTCTTACCAAAAAAAAAAAAAAAAAAATCACCAAATTTTTTGGTTGCTGATTTTTACCTCATGGTAGTCACCTCATACCAGCTCGGTTACTGCTTTTGCTCTTCCTTTCTTCTCTCACTTTTCCTGTCACTGGGTATTTTCTGGCTACTCCCAGTTCAGCTCCTGTTACGTGTAGAACTTCAGGAAAGAATTAGGAAGGAGCCTGTGGTGTTACAGCCCCAAATCTGCTGATTTGCACCTTTCCAACCTTCCAAACGACCGTATCTTGGCTACATTAAGTGCTGCCGGGGTACCGTGCGTTCTTCCTGCCCCTTAGGAACCCAGATACACTCCCACAAATGTCCCAAATGCCAAAGTTCCTCTTTTGTCAGGACTAGTTTTTGCTAAAGTTGAGACATAGATTTTCACAGTGTGCCGCCTTTTAACACTATCCTTTTTGTTTTTATCTCTATTTGTAGTACTTAGTACTTCTTTTTGATCTCTGATTAAATGAAACCTTTAAAAAAGAAGAGGTGATTACATCTAAGAGGCCGTTTGAACTGATTAAAGACAAAGTGATGTCCTGCAAAATGTCTTAAAGGAAATTGCAGAGTTCCATAACTGTAAAAATACAAAGAAAATCAGAGATAAAAAAACAAGTGCAAGAAGACAGTTATGCAATGAGAACTAGGAGATAATATAGGGTTGTCCCTCCTTTCAAAAGAAAAAGTGGTGATGGTTTGTTTTCCCAATTTTGAACTCGAGCATGGGGTGATGGCAAAATAGCTAAAGACAATAAAACAATGAAAATCCAAATTATTGCACCTAGCATGGAAGCAAATCTGAAAAAGCAGAGGATGGACCTGGGGTCTAAATTACCTTCATGCATAATTTCTGAATAAATTCAGAATAATCTAATTCAGGTAAATAAATTCCAAATCTTTTAGACCACACAGTAGTTCTGAAGTTATTCAAACCACTTGCCAAACAAAAAAAAAATTATCTAAGTAGGCTGTACCCAAGGTTTTTATATTATTTACTTAAAACCCATCCCATCGTTATCAATACAGACCTAAAAAAACCTATTATATCACAACCTTAAATTCATATTACAGAATTAAGAGGTTTACGTTTCACTGAATACTACCATATTTGTTATATATTACTATCTTTTTGTGGTCCATTGTTATTGGTGGATTACTCTGCTAGAACTACGAAGTGGAAAACTCTTATTATAAATACTATACCTTTTGTTTAATACTCTTCAATTAAGTATTAGAATATTAACATATTTTTCATCAACCACGTTCATTTTGGTGTAATACTGACCAAAGACAGTTCATCATTTGGCAGCATAAAAAATGTCTGAAATGTATAAACAAGTGAGATCATGTGGGAAAAGTTCAAAGTGCCAGTACAGTAAACTTTTCTTTTTTTAAATTAAAAAAACCCAAGTTTTAATTATTATGAGAATGTAAAGCCAGAATAAAAGACTTTCATTTTACCTATATTTTCTTCACAGAGATGGAGGATTATCTACAGCTTTGGGTATGGGACTGGAAGGTAAGGTCTTGAACTGAGACAAATGATTAGTATTCATATTTTGCAGAGGATAAATTTTCAAATTAAATACACAGACACTCATGTATACTGAATGTCACTAGGGATTAGCATAATATTTCTATTAGTAACGCTAGCTTATCTAACTGAGCAACACAGTGTAGTCAAGAGCAAAGCGTTGGAATGGCAAAACCAGCTTTAATTGTTTCTAGAAGGGGTTAAGGAGGAAGAGCGGCAACTTCCACAGGCAATTATCTAACCTTAACTACTGTGTTTCCAATAAAAATTGTCTGCCCTTACATGACTGATTGCCCTCTCTTCCTTCTGTATTCCAGTAATTCCTCCCTGTCTCCATCATCCGCTCACTCTAGACTCCTCACCAAATGAAACAGAAAAACTAAAATTCTGCCACGGAATCAAGGAAATCTGAAATTTTTGCCTTCATACTTGACTGTAAAAATAGCCTTTGTGTACATCAGTTATAACTGCTATGTAAATCCCCAAAAATAAATACAGTATTTTATGTTATTACTATTTGCTATTGTTACTGCAACGTTCCCTTCTTAGCTGCTACATTATCCATTCCATATCCATCATTCTCACGGCTGTTATAAATACGGTGTTTCCACTCCACATAGCGGGATTTCACACAGGGTATCCCTGCTCTTTATACAAACACAGGAATGTTATATGAATGGTGCAGATTAAGCTTACGCAACGGATCACACAAGGAGACTATCCCTGACATTCCCACCCAGAAGGGAGTGTTCAGGAAGAGGCTGTGACTTTGACAGAAAATACAAAAAACAGTGACAAAGTTTAATTTCTAAGCAATGGAGTTTCCTTTGGAAAGATCTTACCCCAGGCAAGACCTGCTATTGCTTACATATTTTTAAATAAAGGTACCAGGTTAAAAGTTTTGGTTTGAGTCAATCATCATTCCTATTCAAAAAGCACATTAACCTGAGAAAAACTGAGACTGATCAGGGAAACCAAAAGAAGCAAAACAAGGCCAGGAGTCGGGACACAAATTGAGCGAGCTTTAAAAAGTGGCTCTGAGGTGAAAAATCCTGTTTGATCTCTGACTTAATTTTTTTGAGTCCAATTTTATTTGACTCAATTTTATTTTTTCTAAAATATATAGAGAAAAACCTCAGGTCTTCATAGCCCTCTGCACCCCTGAAAACAGGGGAAGCAGAATGGAGAACGGTTCCACGTATATTAAAATACTGACAAGAATTATTTGGAGACATAATACATATACACGGAACTATATCATTATAGATACATTTTTCAAATAAAGTTATTCGCTCATACTTTGAGGACAGGAAGTAAAAAACCCCACACTTTCTGCACAAAAAGAAAGAATCGGAAACTTACTGGGTTGAAATTTGTTTCAGATAAATGCAATATTAATTAACTTAGTTAAACAATTACAGAGAAAACCAAAACACGATTAGATGTCAGCAGTACCCATGACAAAGCAATACTTAGTGAAAAAAACCATAATGCATTGATTCAGCATATAGGTCCCATCGTGCTCCCTGCCCTATACGTGCTTTTGTGTCAAACCAAACCAAGGGGGTGAACTGAAACCATTTTTTTAATCATTCCCTCAGATTCTCTGAACAATTCAAGGCTACAGATTTAAATTGTCTCGCAAGTCCACTGCAGCATAATATTTCCAAACTGCTTTTCCTTCCTCGAGCAACAATTTGTGATTAGAGCTGACAGAACACCAGAATTCCCATTCTGCAGGAACCTGATGGGAAGGGCAGAGGGGAAAGCATTCAGTTTTGCAGCAGGAAAAAAGTTGGAAATCTCCAAACAATCAGGAATTTCATTTTATATAACTGAGCTTCATTTGCAGAGTTTTCAAATACAATTGAGCTTGGGTATACCTGCTCTCCTAGTTCCTTACACAGTGTTACAGACAGATGAGGAGCCAGAAGTTGGGTGGACAGAGCTCCCAAACCCCCAGCTCTGCAACAGGGAGCGTAACGAGGCTGACTGGTCCAGGCAGTGGATGCAAATGTACGTCATGAAAATCCCCACCAAGGAACAGAAAGCGTCTCACTGCTATCAGGTTTGTAAACCCATGCACCAAATCAATGTTTTGTGTATTGTCCTGAGCTTGGGCATGCAAAGTTAGGTTAGTGTTTTTCTACCCTCTAGCTTCCCTTCCCTGTCTTTATTAATTACTTCATGAAGACCTTGCCCAACTAACGTATCTCATGTCGCACCATAATCCAGGCATCTCAGCCAGAATATTTTCTCTAATGAGAGTAATTCAGAATATGATTTATTGCATGGCCTACAAACTCTTACCTTATTCAGTGTTCAAAATTGTATTTTCATTTTGGTAGCAGAAGGTACCAAAAAGGAGCCGCCAAACCTCCTCAAGAATTAACATAGGTATCCCTGTGCGATGGATGACCAGTCATAATCACTTGACACATTTTTCCCACTGAAAAATCTTGTTCTATTTCTTCCAATATTGATCTTACCGTTACCTGACGCACAGATTTTCACTTGGCATCACCTCATCAAACAAACAGACAAACCCCATCTCCATTACTCGCTTTATGGTGGCTCAATTTCTCAGAAAGCTTTTTTTGGGAAATGCCCTTTCCCCATTCTTTCATAGGAATTATTACTAAGTGATCACAAGCGTTACACATATTGTCTTCACATTGAAAGACCATTCGAAGACCCTTTTTCATTCACTGCATGTTTTTGTAGTGGAGAGGATTATGTTGAGACAGTGTGTCCTCACAACGGTTCTCTCACACCATCGCTTTAAACATCTCAACTGGCACAACATCAGTGTCTGCCACCATCCTGTGTCTCATCAGCTTAGCAACGGGACCTCCCACCGCAACAAGAGACCCTTCCAGGTTGTTATTTGCACATTCCTCCTGCTACAGTTTTCTCAGATATTTTCACTGAATAGTTTTCCATAAAATCACTACTGTCTGCTGAGGACTTCATTACTCTTCTATCTACTACACTCTGAACCTGCATGGGTTTACAAATCCTTATCATCTAGCCCAAAACTTAACAAGGATTTGGCTGTAAGACCCCATCTGTGCTCCCACTGAAATACAAACTTTCCGTTGATAAACTTAGACATAAGCGTAGAAATAAAATAAAAGAGTAAAAGAAGTAAGAATTAATTTTTCCTTCAGTCTAAAAGATGTCTAGGCAAAATGTAATAAAAATATCCAACAGCTGCTTTCTGTTCCAGACATCACTGTAAAAATATATATGTATCTCTATTTCTAGATACGTATATCTATTTCTAACTACATTCTAACTGTAAATCTTTATTAATTGCCCTATGGCTATAGCTTTGATTCACATTCCTTCTAAATTTTTTTTGTCATATTGCCAGATTACTATAAATAAAACAAGAAAAGTGAGACCTGTCATGCATGAGAATCATTAGCTGTTGCAGAATATTTGTCCAAAAACCATAAATAACTCCTCATAGTGAAAACAGAGATATTCCTTACTATAATGCTAAAACCATTTGTTGCTCTCTGGACAGCATTTCTGTGTTCAGGAATAAACAACAATAACCATATCTTAGTACTATCAGTGTCAAGGGAACAGAGTTACTGCAAGTAACAAAAAGTTTACTTGCATTTTTCCTTTCAGAATATTTCTTTTTCACCTAACCAAACTAATTCTCTTTGAAGTTCATAAAATGCCTAAGAGGTGCCGAAAAAACGTAATTATTTAATCAGAAAAAAAAGGCTTATCTTTAAAAATAAGAGTCCCTTTTGTGTTTTTCCTAATTATCATTCTGGGAGTCAGATCACAGAATCTGAGGATCATTTAATTACCGCAAATATCTTTATGATGTAATAGGTCATTAGTTAACAGGACATGGGCTAACTTAGGAAAAACACCAAATCCACTCAGGTCATGTGCAGTAATTAGATCAGAAACATCTGTGATACTGGAACAAAATACAACCTTACACTGCATTCATTTTTGAATAGCAAAGGTTGTATTTTTCATTTTTGGGTGGGAAATTCTGAATTTTCATCATTTTTCATAGAAACAAAATTATCAGAAAAGCAATATTGCAACCCCCTGTGCATCCCAGTTGTGGATTTCAATCACAGATCACTACAGATCCATGTGCCACCCAGGTTCCTCTCCTAAATAAACATACCAAGTGTAGACCTTCTAAAAGGATTTTGGCTTTTTTTGGTGTGTTGTTTTCGGTTTTTTCCCCACCATTAATTACATCGTATTTCTCAACAGTGGACTTCATTAGAAAACTTTGGTGAATACTAACCCACACTAACAGCTAACTGTGGGGTTTGGAACAGTGAAGTGACATTCTCAGTCATGAAATTGGTCACTTCACTCTCTGCAACGTGCAGGATTAAATCAGACTTTCTTATTGGCGTTTTATATGTGCTTTAGTGCAAATCTCTGAATCCTTACATGCCTCACTCTCCCAGTCGCTGCACGGGGTTCTTGTAAACTTTCTAACTAGTGAGACAACTGACTGTTAAATTGACAGCTGACATAACACTTAACTTCTATTATGACCTATTCAATATCCATCAAAGAGTCAAAGCTGCCCTGCAAATCTTTTGGCTCGTAACTCAATTGTTCTTGGGAGCAACTAAACCCAAATAAAACGTCTCTGAACTAAAAGCAATCAGGTCTGAATATTTTATCTTATTGTACCAAAAGCAATCTCTGTTTTACTCCTTAATGATCATATTTTGGGAGAAAAGCGTAAACTAGTCAAAAATTTCTCTTTATTACAGTCTCATATTCATGAGAAAGTCAGGAGGAATGTAAATATCCGCTTTCAAGAACTGTGTACAATTTAAAACATTCCTCCTGCTACAGTTTTCTCAGATATTTTCACTTAATTTTCTATGTGTGGGAATCCTCCACCTTCCAGAAGGAATAATATAAACTCAAGACAGCATGAAAAGAATGTTTTAAAACTCCTAAGCAATCCTAACATTTGTTTGATTTTCTTATTCTTTTTTTCTTACATCTTACTTATTGTTTGTTTCACCTCATATAAGCATATGTTTCATCTACTCTAAAATAGTTTTTAGCCCAGCACTAAATGCCTTCCAGAAGGCTGGCAGTGTTGAAGTGCTGATATGAAGAACCCCTGTGTTTAAATTTTCTGTATTCCAAAATGACCAGATAAAAACTATGGAAAATGTTCCAAAATATTTTTTTTTTTAAATAGAAGATTAAATATTTCTTTGTATTTTTATTGTAGACTAATTTATGAAATAGAAAATTATTTATTTGTATTTTTTCAGCCCTAGCAGCGGTTATCTTAGTAGGTCCACAATGACATCTTGTGGTTGCTCTGGGATGATCTTTCAGAGATTAATATGACAATTTCTACTGACTTTCCTAGAAATACTTCCAGCATGAACAGAGAAGTTAACCTTAGTGAGAGTCTGTGTAAGCCAGATGCCTGTGACAGCAGTGCCTGGTCTTTCTAACCCACAAGCAACTGTTCCAGTGGCTTCATTTTGCTGACAGTGGAAGATTAACTAATTAACTTTTCATATAAGCCACCTTCTGTGACAGTGGCTACGCTACAATAAGTGGCAGCTGAAAGACTTCAAACTTTCAGTGCCTGGAAACTCTCACTGACGAGGGCGTCAACATCGGACTGAAGATATGATCATCAGTTGTATCAAGAGTCAATAGCAGCATGAGGTGAAGGCTGAGGCAGCAAAAGGGTTTTGGCAAAAGGAGGCTGCTGGAAGACTGCAGTAGAGCAGTGAATGCGTAGGCATGAAGAGAACAAAATTCCTTCAACGATTGCCAGTGAAGGTGGCCAAATGCAGCTGTTACATAAAAATGAGGGGGAATGATGGGGAAAATGGTGAACTCTCTGCAGCTGAGCTTCCCCAAGAAATTATTGCAGGTGAGATTCAGGCTCTAGCTCTAACATGGATTTGAACCTCAGCCTCGGTAGGAAGTTGCAGTTTTTCAACTATTCCTAGCGCGCAGCTGATGGACTAGAAATTGCCAGTGTTAAGAACGACTTGCTACTTCCAGCAGTGTTACACTGCCTAGTGGTATGCTTGAAACTGTAAAGCACAGGCTCAAAAACCTTTGGCAAAAAATAACTGTCCACATTTGTTATGAATAAAATCATTTCTGCTAGCTGCTTACCTGAGCTGACCAGTAGCACATGCGGCAATGCTAGCAAAGAACAGCAAATTGTAGAAAAAGAATCAGATGTGTTGGAAGGAACTTCTGGAAGTCTTCTTGTCCAAGCTGCTGCTCAAATAAGGTCAAATTGAATAGGGTTGCTCAGAAAATCATAGAATCGCAGAATAGTTTGGGTTGGAAGGGACCTATAAAGCCCATCTAGTCCACCCCTCCTGCCATAGGCAGGGACACCTTCAACTAGATCAGGTTGCTCAGAGCGCTGTCCAACCTGGTCTTGAATGTTTCCAGGGATGGGGCATCCACCACCTCTCTGGGCAACCTGGGCCAGTGTCTCACCAACCTCAACGTAAAACATTTCTTCCTTGTATCTAGTCTAAATCTCCAAGGATGGAGATCCTACAGCCTCTCTGGGAAAGCTATTCCAGTGTTTGACAGTGCTTCCACAAAGTAAAAAAATCTCCTTGCCCTTTCAGTTAAATTTCTCCATTTATTCTATTTCTGTTAAGATTTGGTAGCTCACAAATTAATAAAGAGAAATTCATACGTGTTTTTCACCAAGTTACAACTACAGTATTTTTTGTTCATTTACATAAGCTGGCATCCAAATGTCCAGAATGAAGACAGCAAAATGTTTCTAACTCTACATTTGGAGCTGCCTTCGACATCTGCTGGCAATCTTCACCAAGGCGTATGCCAGAAGGTGCCACTTGCCTGGCAGACGTATGAATTCAGTCGCCTCGGGCACTCTGAAATTCAGGAAATGAAGAGTGTTGCACCTTGGTTCCCTAAGGACACCGATCCAATATGCACCAACAGACAAAATGAATTCATTGAGAATTGCCTGATGAAGCAGAAAAAGGCCACCTTTGGCAGAACAGCCTTAGGCAGGGATAACAGACCACCTGCACACAGCCAGCCTCTTGACACACACAGGGAGGTCGAGTCCAACAGTAATTGTGTGTATGTTGTTTTGGTTTATCATAGAATGACAGAATGGGTTGGGTTGGAAGGGATCTTAAAGATCATCCAGTCCCAGCCCCCTGCCCTGGGCAGGGACACCTCCCACTAGATCAGGGTGCTCTAAGCCCCATCCAACCTGGCCTTGAACCTCCAGGGATGGGGCAGCCACAGCTTCTCGGGGCAACCTGTTCCACTGTCTCACCACCCTCAGAATGAAAAATTTCTTCCTGTTAATTATTCTAAATCTCCCCTCTTCCAGTTTAAAACCATATACCCCTTGTCCTTGTAAAAATTTACTCTCCAGACCATAGATTGCCACTGTCAGTTGGCTGGCAGCTCACATCAGTCAACTCATTGGAACCTCTCGGCTTTCCCATCCAAGCTACACACAAGGTCTGGTCCAAGGACACAGGTAGACCTGGGCTGCGTTTCCCCTTAGGACACTGGAATAGGACCAAGGGTCCTATTCACTCACGTGTCCTATTCGACACTCACCAAGTGGGTGAGGTGGTAAAAGCTAGAAGCCAGGTTTAGATGAAGGCATGGTTTGGGATCCCACTGCCATCATGAATAAGAGGAGTGAGGAAGCAGGAAAGAGTGTGGAACTGGGTTACTGTTCCTGCAAAAGAGGGGCACTAGCACCACGTGTAAAAACCCCAAGGCAAGCTCCATTTGGGTACACCTCATCCAACCTTTTCCTCATGAATGAGTGAGGGAAAGGCGCACGCTCACTTCCCACACTTAAAAAGAAAAAGAATAAGGAAAAAAAGGGGAAAAATAGAAAAAAGGGGGAAAAGGAAAAAAAAAAAGAAAGGAAAAAAGGAAAAAAAGAAAAAAGGAAAAAAGGAAAAATCCAAGAAAAAAGAGAAAAAGGGAAAAAATGAAAAATGGAAGCATGGAATTGTCCTAGCCACCAGGTTTTTTGGGTTTTTTTCTTAAACAGAAAAAGGTACAATCTCAAGATTACAAACAGAGCACAGCTTCAAGCCACCTCAGTTTCTCCCCCAGCCCTTGAGGAGGTTTTGTACAAAACACACAAGTTTCTGAGACATTTCCAGAATTATTGCATCCTCCACAGGAGACTTCCCTGTATTCTCAAATTCAAAGCCTCTCTCCAACCTTAAAACTGTCAAGTCCTTGGAAAGCAATCCTATATCTGGTTACTGTAATGCACGTCCTAACCAGGTCCCACCCCTTTGGGTTATTCTGACCGTTCGCCAAAATTTTATTCAGCACACAAAGTTCCAAAAAGGGCTGTGATTAGGCATGGTTGGTGCAAACCTGGTGGGAATAAGTGGGATTTCATACCCCCCCCAGCAATTCTTGTGACAAAGGAACCTGTGCCAAGCTTTCTGCCAGTGCATACAGAGGGAAAACAGAGCTGTCTGCCCGTCTGGGATAAATCCACCATGTCTTTTCTGGAATTCCTCTTCATACAAACCAAAAAAGCTAGCAGTGGGATCTGGTGTTGTAACAATAGTCAGGAAAGTCTACCTGCAGTTCGTCTTGCTGACTCACAGCCACGCTGAAGAATAGGTTTCCTCTGAGACTCCAAATATTGTCGGCACGGAATGACATCTACATCACCCACGGGAATCTGCTTGTTTTTTATACCTTCATTCCAACCTCCTGAGTGCAAACTGCAAATGCCCTATTAGGACAGAATGCCCCGTCTCTTATCTGCTTCCCTCCCCAGATGTTTGATACCGTAATCGAAACTCAACCTCTAAAAGGAAAGAATGAACAACAGAATTCATTAGACTTTATTGCTATTGTAAATTGTCCGGTGGTACACAAACTATCCTTTTATTACTTTCTTGATTACAACAAAATTGCACTTGTCTGTTGTACCAAAGTTAATGACCCAATAGTGTTAATGGAATTGCTAACAGCTAATAAAAGTGGGATTATGTGCGCAATTAAATAGCTTCGATTCCTGTATTTATATCTTGCTGGTAATAAAAGGATTCTGCCTTCTACAGTGAACTTCCATCATGATTAAGAATTGCAGAAATAATATACTAATGTACCTTTTTAGTAATAGTAGCGGCCAGTATAGACGATGATTCAGAAGATTCAGACTGATACTTTTAAAATCAAACGTGTAAGATAAAGCAATGATACACAGGCCTGAAAAACATGAATACTGGTTACCAGAGCCCCCTGATGGATTCAGCCTTGAAGCAAATTCAAAGCCTTGAATTTATAAGCGGCTCCAGGATCGACTACTGAAAAGGAAGTTTATGGGCTTGAAAACCAATGAAAAGCATGCAGTGGGCACTTGCAGCGTGTGGAATTCGGACAAGGAGGGGAAGTCTCCGTGCTCAAGGAAGGATGAAGACTGGCCTTGCTCTCTCTTGTGCGATGCCCGATGGCCGACCCCTGCCTCGTTACCTGTGAAATGCATATTACAGTTGACACTCCTCTATATGCTAATGAAGATTATAGAGATCGTGCTAAACAGATATGACTATAGCACTTCACCTAGGGGAGGGAAACCTTGTAATTTGGGCCATAAAAAGATGGAGAAAATGGCTGTTAAATTGAGAGAGAAGAACCTCGACACCTGACGAGCAGCTGACGGGCTGCGTTTTCTTCCTCTACTCTAGGCAGGGCTGCTGTTCTGGGTAAGTGCTGCTCCGTCACCCTCTGCTAAATGTGACCCTGGGCTGTTGTATGGTTATTATTTTTGCTAGCAATATTAACCTTAATTAGCAGCGCTATTCTAGTCAGTGAATTTGTCAACGGCAGTCTCGAATCTGTTCTCTTGCTCTCGATAAAATAACTAATTTTGCTTTCTGTGAAACTGACTCAGTGAAAAGTCCTTTGCTCTGACATACAAATCAGTGAAAGCCCTGGGACTCTGGTAGACAAATATCAAAACTACATTCCTTTTAACATCACACAGCATTATAGGGAAAAGAATATAAAAGCAAATGTAATACATAAATTTATATGGCCTGGATTAAACATATTTAACAAGCGATAGGACAAGAGGAAATGGCCTCAAGTTGTGCCAGGGCAGGTTAGGTTGGATATGAGGAAAAACTTCTTTACCCAAAGGGTTCTCAGGCATTGGCACAGGCTGCCCAGGGAGGGGGTGGAATGGCCGTCCCTGGAGGTATTTCAAAGCCGGGCAGACGTGGTGCTGAGGGACATGGGTTAGGGGTGGGTTTGGCAGAGGTTTGTGGTTGGACTGGATGATCTTGAAGGTCTCTTCCAACCCAAGTGATTCTGTGATTCTGTGATTCTATGATACGGTGCTGTTTATGACTGGAACTTGACTGTGCCCCTCACAACCAGGCAAAAGAATAAACCCTATAGAAATGGCATGATAAAGAAGTAATATGTAATTAGTAGATTCAGGATGAATAGATGAAAATTTACTAATACAGGATCCGCAGCTCAGATCCAGGCTTCTGTGTGGCTGTATCTCATTGCCACTTAATTGCTCACCAGCACCCACACCAGCCGGCACACTTCCTACCTGCTCCACTATCCCAGTGCCAAAGAGCGGATGGCAGGTCTGGTGTCAAGCGGAGTCTTGCCAATGGACCAGTGTGATCCCACCAAGAGAGGTGTGAATGTCTCCCCGAGCTCGCCAGACCTGCGAGCAGCGAGTAGAAAGTCTGAGCCACCAATAAACTGACCTTAGAAGAAAGCAAGAGTCTTGAGCTGGCTTCAACCTGCCCATTCCTCCCGGCAACTGGAGAAGCCCATGGCCACTGGGAATGGGAATGGCATCTGTACTGCGATCCGACTGTATGATGCAACTGCTGTATCGTGTTTGTGTTGTGATTTGAACACGCTGCTGTACCACACTGCTAAATCAAAAACCCGCGTAAAGCCAAACGTCTTTGGATAAGTAAATATAGTACTGAAATACTATTATACTGTGTGGAACGTGTCAGAGGATCAGGTCAGAGGGTATTGGGACCCTGACATAACCTGTCACGGGTGCTCAGAATTAATCTTAATTGCAAATTTGTGTGCTCAGTTTGCAATCAGGCAAATGCATGCAAGCCCCTTCTTCATCTGACTGCGGCACATGCCTCTTCTTGATTTAAGTCATTATATGTGGTATTTCTTCCATTTCTAGCTGGTGTGCAATGCAACACAGCACACAGTTAAATTAGCATGACTGATTAGCACTCTGGTTCCAATACCACAGGTCTTCTGCTTCCTGTATAACTACATTTTAGGGCAACGAAGCTGGTGAGGGGTCTGCAGAACAAGTCTCCTGAGGAGCGGCTGAGGGAGTTGGGATTGTTCAGCCTGGAGAGGAGAAGGTTGAGGGGAGACCTTCTCACTCTCTACAACTCCCTGAAAGGAGGTTGTAGCCAGGGGGGGTCAGTCTCTTCTCCCAAGGAACAAGCGACAGGACAAGAGGAAATGGCCTCAAGTTGTGCCAGGGCAGGTTTAGGTTGGATATTAGGAAAAACTTCTTTACCCAAAGGGTTCTCAGGCATTGGCACAGGCTGCCCAGGGAGGTGGTGGAATGGCCGTCCCTGGAGGTATTTCCCAGCCGGGCAGACGTGGTGCTGAGGGACATGGGTTAGGGGTGGTTTTGGCAGTGTAGGTTATGGTTGGACTCGATGACCTTGAAGGTCCCTTCCAACCCAAGTGATTCTATGATTCTATGATTCTATACATGTAGCTCTTGATTAAGCCAATGGTTAGCTTCCTCCTTAATAACCAAAAGCTTTTAAAATATCTTCCAAGCGAGCAAGTTGGTGAGCTCTGAAATCATTCGTGCCTCTTCTGAAATGAGAACTAGCCAAACTCAGCAAAACATTCTAGTAGAAGAACTCATTAATACCATGAAGATGTAAACCCTTTTATTCTTACTATACTTAATTCATAGTGTCCTCAGATCTCATTTATGTATATTATTCCTTTTTCTTGCATTTAATTTTCTCTTACATTATGCTGCCACAGCCATTCTCATTCGGATTCAGCATTACAAGATGAACTTTTACTTTATACGTCAGCATGTTTCTCCGTAATTATAAAACTAGAATTCGGAAGTTTAAATCCAAGGTAACAAAACATTAGGCAAATTAAGCATAAGATCACTTTTAAATCAAACAAAGTGAAAAATATTGAACTCTCTCAGGACTAATGGTTAACAACCTTCCGGATTATGCTATTGAAGTTATTAAAACAAGCCTATATAGTATCATACATCACTCTGTGAAAAGCTGTTATGTTTTCAGTAATGTTTTATTTCAAACCCTGACTTTTAAGATGGTATTTCCATCTTAAGGTATTTCCTTTGTAAAGGAGGGCAAACTCAGTTAAACTCCTGTACAAGACTATATAGACTCAAGTCCTGTACAAAGCAAACTTCTTAATGTCAAACATCACTTCATCCCCACCTAGTGGAAATCTTCTGCATATGCTATTATTTTGCTATTATTTTTATTGCTATTATTATTATTTTGCTATTATTTTGGTTAAAAATAAGCTCGGTATGATCTAAACCATTCCAGTAATGTATCCATAGACATCTCCTTAAATTCCTCTCGCCATGGAGTTTATAGCACCCAAAGCAGGCTCTCAGTGAGATAAGCCTGGGCTGAATCTGGTTATCGTAACCACCAGGGTCTGTCTGTCACAGCAGCAGAGCAGGTGAAAATTCAGGTCTGGATTTTGGTCCAAAGATTATTGAATACAAACTTGAATCCGAAACATCTACTAGAGATGAACTGAACTGGGATGGCAGGGTATTGTGGGATACCACGATATTTCTGAGCATTAATCCTATCCAGCCTCAAAACAATTCACTGAAACACTAAATTGCTGTTTAAACAAAAAGAAGCTGGGAACGTGGGGAAATTATATTAAAAAAACCTTCTTACCTTGAGCTGGAGGTCAACTTCCTGCAGCGTAAAACTTGTTTAACTGCCGTCTCCGCTGTGAAGCCCTCTTCTCCCAGTTCTCTTCTGCCACCGAAAATACATTTTTCTGGGGCATTTGAAGATTTGGAAATGAAGGCAGAAACACTGATCTAGAGTGATGCCTGGGATCGTTGCATTTGGTTATTTGTTATTATAAAACAAACAAACAAAACTCAAAACAAAACAAAACCCAAAACCCCCAACATATCATTATTTCAAAATCAGTATTAAATTTTAAAAAGATATTAACTTTTTCCTTCTACTTTCCCATTAGACGGGTGCTTCAGAAATTCTTCACATTAATGGTTTAAATTTGTTTTTTAATTTCCAGCCTAAAACCGTGATGGTTAACTTTTACCTATTTTTTCCTTTAGCAGTATTAGCTAATAGATTAAACAACTATTTCTCATTCCCAAGCATTCCCTGTCATACAAGTCTCCGAGTACAGTAAAGAACCGTATCCCCTTAGTTTTTGCTTTGCTTGGGTGAATTTTCAGTCTCTTCACCCTTCTGTTCCACTGCCCTGCTCATCTTTGAAACATTTCCCTGCATCTTGCTCCGTCAACCCCTTTGAAGGGTACGCAGTGGTTTAGCTGCAACCTTGCGCAGGGTGCTTCTGAGATGATACCAAACCATTTATTCCCAGTTAGCATGACATTAGCACGCCAGTTCTGCAGAAACTTTTGAGATGTTTCTTTCTGCCCACTTTTGAGATGTTCAGGAAAGCCCATTTTTTTCTTCCATTCCCCTGCTTTCCTTTACTGTATTGGCAAAATGTATTTCTTGATGTGGGACAGAAGAGGAACAACCAGCAGTAGAACGAGAGAAGGCAGTTTCACATTAATTTGCAGCTAGTAAAACACCGTATTTTAAATTGGTTTTTCCTAATTTTTGTTTGGCGTAGTTTCAGATCTGATGTATGTACTAAATATGGTACCGCTTTGTTCCAAGTCTGCAAAAGAGAAGCAATTTTGCTAATCACATTCAAGAAAAAACTAGACTGAAATAGTAGTAGTCTTAATATTTTTGTAACTGCTGTATTTTTTTTCTGCTGTTCTTTACATGCTGTGTTCCATTTCAACTTACAGACAAATAAGAAAAAAAAAATAGTGACAGCGTTTTACTTCTTGTACAAAGCCGTCCAGAAGATTTTAAATCTCCTACACCAAGCTATATCTTAATATAAGGATGCCAAATCTTTCAAAAGCACTGTTCAGAAAATTCCTGATGCTATACATGCTGACCAAAAGCAGATTATGTAAGCAAATTAACAACTAGAACCAGGCAAGGGAGCATTATCTCGATGTAAGCCTAAGTAGTACAGGCTGGCCACGTCCGCACTGCGTGGCTTGTGGCTGTGTCTCTCCTCCAGCCTGCACATGGTGTCTTTACAGCTCTATAGCACAGTTGCTATTTTCTTTAATTTTTTAAAGTTCAGAGTGAAAGAATTCTTTTATTATTTTTTAAATATTTTTTATTTATTAATTTATTTTATTTTTAAATTTTTTTAATCGTTATTATTATTTTTTTAAATTTTAAAAAAGAAGGGCAACGGAGCTGGTGAGGGGTCTGCAGAACAAGTCTCCTGAGGAGCGGCTGAGGGAGTTGGGATTGTTCAGCCTGGAGAAGAGAAGGTTGAGGGGAGACCTTCTCACTCTCTACAACTCCCTGAAAGGAGGTTGTAGCCAGGGGGGGTCAATCTCTTCTCCCAAGGAACAAGTGATGGGACAAGAGGAAATGGCCTCAAGTTGTGCCAGGGCAGGTTTAGGTTGGATATTAGGAAAAACTCCTTTACCCAAAGGGTTCTCAGGCATTGGAACAGGCTGCCCAGGGAGGTGGTGGAATGGCCGTCCCTGGAGGTGTTTCAAAGCCGGGCAGACGTGGTGCTGAGGGACATGGGTTAGGGGTGGCTTTGGCAGGGGTTTATGGTTGGACTCGATGATCTTGAAGGTCTCTTCCAACCCAAGTGATTCTATGATTCTGTTCTATGATAGAAGAAGAAGGACACATTGGAATCCATTGAAATATTTCACATGGGCAACTGAGCATGAACATAAGAGACTTTATATGTAAGCATGAAAAAATAATGGCAACACACTTGCTGGATTCCTGGTAAGGGGCAGGGTAAGGTGACAGGCCAAACCTGGCATAAGTTCATCCATTTTGCCTCATTCCCTAATGCACACCATCCCAAAATCCGTAACTCAGCATTGTCTGAAAATGGATCGGTCGGCAAACCAAATTAGCAATTAAGCAAAATGAACAACCAGACATTCAGTGCTTCAAGTTCACCTTTCACCTTAATCAGAATGTAATCATAAGGGCAAAACATATAAACTGGCTTCCCAAGGGATATCCTAATTGTGTTTTCAGATGTGGAAAGTACTTACCTCAGCGACGCACTGCTATGAGCTCGACAACGCATCAGCGTTGGGTTCAGGGCTGGTGGCAGAGGTCATGAGAAGCTTGGGGCTTAGGCTTGTGACAATCCTCCGACACATTCAAATAGCAGTGACTTTATTTTATTTTTAATATGGCAGTGAACACCGAGATAACCCTTTAAAAACATATCTTATGAAATCCACCTAAATCTGAAGAAAATCTGAAAGGAGCTCTGAGAGGTCTTTCTCAAACCACGCACCACCTCCAGGATCTGGAGGGATCCACACTCCAGTCACCAAGTGATGGCAGAGGAGTCCTTTTGCCATTCCTCTCTGTCTGAGGGAGTTACACGGAAGCCTGTTGGGTTTATTCCTCAGTCACTGACTTTTCATTCACCCTGTGAGGGATTTGCAGCCTTCAACATCCTTCCTTCCATCTCCTGGTGGCTGAGGACGTATTGTCGTCCCCAGCCTGGTTAAAGCAGCGTTTGGACACCTGTCTTTTTTTTTTTCCTTTTTTTCTTTTTTTTTTCTTTAATGAGGCGCCTGTGTGCACCCTTTTATCTGGGTACGTAAGCAAGAGATTTGGGGAGTGGCAGATATATGAGCATAAGTAGAGCAGAGACCTAAAACTCCATCCTATCTGTCTCCAGCTGACATTCTGGCATAGCACCTAAACCTTTTTTTTATGTCATTATTAAATTGGTCAGAAGGTTGAGGTTTCGAAACCTCTTTCAGTCTCGCGAAGAAAAATCTCCTGTACTTGCTCAAAAACTGTGTCATAGACTAAATATTTTTTCCTTGTTTACCGTCTGTTTAGAAAATACAATATTAAAAAACAAATTCAACGCTGTGCACAGCTAGTCCCACCGCTCTATGTGACACCACCAGATGGCAGCAACAGACCTGGTTTTAGTCTTCAGAAGACAAACACTAGTTACTAATACTGTAGGCAACTTATTTTCCACTGGACTAATCCTGTAGGCAACTTACTTTCCACTGGACTGACTCCTCTCGTGACAATAATTTTTCTCTAAACCAAATTGTTATTTGGAAAAATGTTCCCCGAATGAAACGGGAATAAAATGGTTAGGTTTGGTTTGATTTCGTTGCACGTAAAGCAAAGCTACCTGACGTGGTACATTTCAAATTGATTTTACGCATCCTAAGACATGAAAGTTTCCTTAGCGTAGCACTTTGTGGGATCGGTGCTGAGAGACTTCCCCGTCCCCTCGGCCGAGCTCCCGGAGGCCCTGGGAGCCGTGTGGCCACTAGCCTTGGGGGCCCATGGCCAAGTCTGCACTGCACCGGGCCAGTCCCACCAGGAGATCGGGTTTATCATTCATGCCAGGAAAAGCAAAACAGTTTAATGATCAAATAAAACATTTCCATTGCAGAATTTCTGAAATAGAATGCAATAAAAATCCAGAATGGCGTGTTCACGCAATGCAGAAGCCAATGTTTTTTTAAAGGATTTTTTTTTAAAAAAATTTTGAAATTTGAACTATTTGTTCCATTTACACACACCGCGGCAATAATGTTTCTGAATAATAACGTTTCTAAGCTCTGTCTACCACTTCCTTCTGCCTATTTTAGTGTCCTCCAGCCAACTTAACCAAACCTCACCAGAACAGCCCCGAAACACCTGGAAGGCACTAGGCAATCTTTCGTAACTTTCATTGGTTATATACCTAATATTTGTACCTCTTACCCTCTTCAGGCCAGCACATTTTGGTGCTTATTGCTAGACAAAGCATTCAGGCACCCTGTCAGAACCCGGGTCGTGTCCCACATTAGGTGCCAATAAATCTGTCGTGGTTTGGGCTGGGTTGGCCACCAAACCAAACAACAGATGCTCTCTCTAACCTCTCTCCCCTTCAGAGCGGGGACAGCATCTCGCTTCCGAGGAGAGGTGAGAAAATGAGAGTTAGGAGTTGAAAAGAAGCTAACCTACTTTAATGAAATATTAATAATAAAATAATAAAAAGAAAATACAATATTATAAATAAGAAAATAACAAAATATATGCAATATATACAAAACCAGGGTCAAGCTCCAGGCATGATGATCACATCACTGACAGGCACTGGGAAAGTCCCAGGCTGGACTCAGTGATGGATGGGAACTGGATTCTGGATCTGGATTTGGGATGGGGATCAAAATCAGACAAACAGACAGGCGACTCAGATGCCGGCCATTGAAGAAAGAGACCTGATCCTTTGCTCCCTCAGCTTTTATTCTGAGCACGAGGCAGATGGGATGGAAGACCCTGTTGGGCAGTTTTGGGTCCCCTGTCCTGTCTGCTCCTCCCCGCAGGTGTGACCCCTCTGTGCTTTTCCATTTCCCACCCTCCAATGGGGCAAATACCCGAGTTGGCTGCCCTTGGCTGTGACAGCGATAAGGATAAGCAGGAGCCTCTCTGCATCCCGTTCCTGGATATTAACTGTAAGCGTAGAATCACAGAATGGGTTGGGTTGGAAGAGACCTTAAAGCCCATCCAGTTCCACCCCCTGCCCTGGGCAGGGACACCTCCCGCCAGAACAGGGTGCTCCAAGCCCCGTCCAACCTGGCCTTGAAGCTCCAGGGATGGGGCAGCCACAGCTTCTCTGGGCAACCCTGGCCAAGGGCTCACCCCCCTCATAGTGAAAAATCTCTTCCTGAGATCTAATCTAAATCTCCCCCTTTCCAGTTTGAAGTCCTCATCCTATCACTACATGCCCGTGTAAAAAGTCCCTCCCCAGCTTTCCTGGAGCCCCTGTCAGACACTGGCAGGGGCTGGAAGGTCTCCCCGGAGCCTTCTCTTCTCCCGGCTGAACCCCCCCAGCTCTCCCAGCCTGTCCTCCCAGCAGAGGGGCTCCAGCCCTCCCAGAACCTCCAGGGCCTCCGCTGAACCTGTTCCAACAGCTCCGTGTCCTTCTGCTGTTGGGACCCCCGGAGCTGGACCCGGGATTCCAGGGGGGGTCTCCCCTGAGCAGAGCAGAGGGGCAGAATCCCCCCCCGGCCCTGCTGCCCCCGCTGTGGGGATGCAGCCCAGGGGCCGGGGGGGTTCTGGGTGCCGGCGCACGGTGCTGGCTCCTGGGGGGCTTCTCCTCCCCCACCAGCACTCCCAAGTCCCTCTCCTGGGGGCTGCTCTCCAGCCGTTCCCTGCCCAGCCTGGATTTGGGTTATGGGATAGCCTCATGGACCCAAGTGCAGGACCTTGCACTTGGCCTGGTAGAACTTCATCACTCCAGAGGCAGACACTGTCTGAAAAATACACCGTTAATTTCAGAAGTTGTGAGCAGTTAGAAGAAACTTACCGAAAATAAAATTGAGTCTGGTTTACCTCAAAGCAGGACAATGGGATAACAAAGGCATTCCTGAGAGCTGGAAAACTGTCGAAAAGAAGATGAAGTAGACAAAAGGAAACTAGGAGATAACGCTACCCAACAAGAAAGGCTGTGTGCGGATCACCATCTCCCGGAGCCAGAGGACACCCCCTTTGAACGAAATGCTCCACTGACAAGTAACAACAGACAAGTCTTATCACGCCAAAATCTTATCAAAACTTATCACCTTACAACAGGACAGAACAGGAAGGCTGATATAGACAACTGGGATGACTGCGTAATAAAATGAGCAGATATGAGAAGAAAAATATTGGCGTTGCCTTGTCCTTCACCTCCTATGGGAAAGACTCCTAAGATGGATCTGGGAGGCTTCGGCAGGAGCTCTGCGTTAGCTCTGGTGAAGTTATGTGCTTCCCGGGAAACCACCTAATCGGTTTCCTCAGGGC
The DNA here is from genome assembly GCA_013398295.1 of Chionis minor. Classification (NCBI taxonomy): domain Eukaryota; kingdom Metazoa; phylum Chordata; class Aves; order Charadriiformes; family Chionidae; genus Chionis; species Chionis minor. The sequence continues at coordinate 94,203 of VZSF01006457.1, forward strand.
TGGGCAGCGGTGCAGACAAATTCCCTTTCTGTAAAGGATGTGTCTTGCCACAAATATGAAAGTATAACGCTTTCTGAACCTAAAAGCAAACACTTGCACTGTATTTCATTTCCTGGGTTTTGTTAGGTTCATTTTTTTCATTACTACTGCTATCTTCATAAATTTTAAAAAAATGAAAATCAAGTTGCTAGCAAGTGGTACCAGCCTCACACAGTGGTACGCACACAGGCTCTCCATCCCTTTGTGGTGTTTATTGGTAGGGTTGGGAAATGTGAAGGCTCAATCTCAATATAGTAAGACTTTTTCCATTTCCAAAGTCATGGAATAGAAAAGCAAACTACAGCAGACCGGGTAAACAGCAGCATAAAGTACATTTACATTTTTATGGAAAGAAATTACCTTTGGGAATGCTTGTTTTATTTCCTGTAATTATCTGCTGTATAAATTCTTAATACCCTACACAATTTTTCTCAAAGAAGGCAGAGAAATCCTGTCAGATGTTGAAGATCTTTTTGCTGCTTGCTGTAATTCTGATGTTACAAATAAATTCAAAAGGAAATACTCTTCTTTCAGTCTTCTCTCCATTCTTACACGATCTTCCTCAGCCTCAGCGACTGAGTCACTGTGCAGTGACTCACAGACGTACAGAGGAAGAGCTTTCATCTTTCTTGTAGCTTTGTATTTCAGCCGTATGATAAGTGTTCCCAGATGTTTTTACAGTCAAGAGACGCTTCATATGATGCTCCTATTGGGTGTCTCTTGACAGCTCTTTATTTTTTACTTCAAGGTCCCATTGAGTTTGTAAATTGTCCACAACTACTTTTTCTCTGGACACATGTCCAGAATCTCCAACTTCTGCTATTTTTTTACATATTTTTTCCTCAACTGCTATTTGCACAAGGGTTTTTTTTTTCAGTTCTTTCACTCTCATTCAACTCTGCCCTGTAGTCTCGTATCAGATGGGTGTTTATCTGCCCCTTCAGTGGGTTTCCCACCCTCTTCCTTGGTCTGGGCATGACCTGGCCCTGCTCTGCCTTCTCTCTCAGGGCTCCCTGCTACATCGCATCAAGCTCCAGGTCCCTCCCATCCTCTAAAGGCCCTCAGTTGTTGTTATCCTGTCAGCTCTCCTTTCCTCTTGTCTCTTCTTTTCCTTATCGCATCCTCCTTGCCTTCCTCGCAACACCCATTTGCCCATTTGCCCAGCAACAGCTCTGCACGCCCCCCATTTCACCGCCTGCACCAGTTCACCACAATAGTTCACACTCCTCTCTCAACACCAGCTTCCAGCCAGGCATTCCAGCAGCTTCCAGAAATTAGCAAAATAAGGTTAACAGTCCCTGTGCAGTACAGACGGTCGTGTGGCGGTTATGGAGACATGCTGTCACCATAAGCATACGTGCTGGTAGGTGGAAAATAAAATTATATTTTAAAACTACGTGCTGGCAGTCCCTTTACCTGCATTTCATGCCAGAAGCCAAGTTCCAGGAGTCTCTCAGTTGCAGAAGTAAGGATGAGAGGAGCGCAGGAAGGGATTTCGGGCATTTGAGGGATGGGAGAGGAGAAGACAGGGAAGTCAGGCTTTGGCAGCTAACGTGACTTTAAACTCTGCCAAGGCTTCCACTTAAACTAGAAATTTGACTACAGATATTCCATCTTCGAATTTGGCTAGTCACTTATTTTAGTGACTTATTCTGGACTTAGGGCTGGACTTTTAAGAGAAAAGTTTTGTGATGGAGCCTGTGTCTCAGTAACTTCAGGAGAGGAGTCCAGGGTTCAGGAATCCAATGAGGATCCTGTCTTATTCCATATTCACCACTGACCTCTCTCTAGCCATTTTTTCTGCTCGAGATCTGCAGACCCAAGTCCTGTGTTGCAGTCCTCCTGCTCTGCTTCATATGCTCACACCTCAGAAACATCTTTCCTCTAATACAGGGCAGAGATTCAGCTCTTTTGCCTCTCCCTTTTCACTTGCAGACCTTGTTTCTGTGTTACTTACTGCTCTTCCCTGTGCTCTGTCCTTGAAAAGCTTGTGATGGTATTTGGGTTCTCTGTGTGCTGTCGTGTACCGTCCACGTCACCTCCAGCCTTTAGGCTTCATTTGAAAACCTTGAAACTATAGTCCCATCGTATCTGCTGGGTGGATCTCTGTTTAAGTCTGCAGGAAGGAAAAACATGATTTCCGAGGGAGAAAACAGCTCCAGGCATCTCAGTGAGACATTACCTCTGATATTTAGGATTTGTGTGCAGAAGGAAGCAAGGAGCACAGCAGCCCCATGTCCATTATCCCAGCAGACACTGTTCAGCCGTGGGATAACGTCTTGCAGTATATGGAGAACTTGTACTTGGAGAACAAGTCTTGTGAGGAGCGGCTGAGGGAGTTGGGATTGTTCAGCCTGGAGAAGAGAAGGTTGAGGGGAGACCTTCTCACCCTCTACAACTCCCTGAAAGGAGGTTATAGCCAGGGGGAGTCAATCTCTTCTCCCAAGGAACAAGCGGCAGGACAAGAGGAAATGGCCTCAAGTTGTGCCAGGGCAGGTTTAGGTTGGATATTAGGAAAAACTTCTTTACCCAAAGGGTTCTCAAGCATTGGCACAGGCTGCCCAGGGAGGTGGTGGAATGGCCGTCCCTGGAGGTATTTCCCAGCCGGGCAGACGTGGTGCTGAGGGACATGGGTTAGGGGTGGCTTTGGCAGAGGTTTCTGGTTGGACTTGATGATCTTGAAGGTCTCTTCCAACCCAAGTGATTCTATGATTCTATAACAAACCCCCATGGTGAGGAGAGAGGGGATCTGTAACCCAAGTCTTCTTGACTAATAGATTTGCATTTTAATTAACCTATTTTGAATACATAAGGTTGTACTTCTTGGCTTTGATTAGGCTTGTTATTAAAAAAGACCCCTGAAATACTTAGAGCACCCCTGCAATTATTCCTGGGCCTCTGTACATGTTAATCATGTGTTTATTTCTCAAATAATACTTGTACTGCTGGAATTTTTTGAAGTATGACGATGCCTGAATTTAGGTGTTTGTGCATAAGCAAAACTTATAATTATAACCAGTTCAGGCCTTAAGCTCAGCTCAGCCCCCCGAATGCACATCGTGCCTTTTGAAGGGATGGCCTGGCACATCTGCAATATCGGCGTGGGGCTGGTAGCTGTCTCCATGGATCTGGCACAAAAATTACAGACTCAAACCTTTCCGTATCGGCAACTGGAGGATACACGGGGTATCCTACCACATCTCAGTAAATACCTATGGTTAGGCAATCGGATCAAGCGGTGTCAATAGCCGATGGAGCTTGCAGTGAGACATCTGGCAAGATTCCGGGTGTCATCTTTTGTGGGTGGTAACTGCTCTCTGGACCCCACGTGCTGGAAGAGGAGCTTACACATCAGCCAGATCACACGCACCCCTCACACGTGCGGATGCTTCCAGTTCTCCTACTGTGGAGCTGAATCCCCCTTTGTTGTCCTCCTCAATGGCAACACTCAACTGTGACCCCACAGAGATGAGAGAGGGATCCTGTATCTGTTTCAGGAACACAGCAGTCAAATCATACATTCAGCCCATTAAAAAAAGAAAAAAAAGAAAAAAAAAAGAGAGAGAACTGCAATTTGTTTTCAATCATTACTACTGAAAAATGATTCTACGGGTTTTGATTGTGTCACGGGAACTTTCCAAAGACACTTCTCCGAAATAAAACTATATTCCAAACCAGTCCAAGTGACTAATACTCTAAATAGTAATTTTTCTGTGTTTAAAAAAATCTTTAACAAATATGATTTTATGACTTTTCGAATTTCATGATTTTTCAATTTTTTCCATATTCCCAAAATAATCATTTCAATGTGACTTTAAGGAAGACATCACCTCTTCTTCCTAATTATCTTTAAGAGAATTTTGTCCTTTTTGATTTTGGCAAGAAACATGTGTTGACAGGTACGTAATGAATGTTTCAATTAATATCAATATTTTATATTCCAGTGATTTTTTACATTAGTATACCAGGTATAATAAGGACATTCTCTACCATATTGCTGCATTTTCATATAGTAAAGGCATCACATAATTAATCTGTTAGACCTTCACATTTTGTACAGCAAGAGTTCCCATTACCATATTAAGTCTTGCCGGAAAACTTAATGTTAAAAGTGATAGAAATGTCAAATCCTACATTATCTTTCATGTTAAATAAATTAAGACTTTGCCATAAAAGAAAGCCATTTTCAATACCAGTGAGAGCATCTCTGGCAAGAGGCAATTGACAATTTTCTCACATACGCCAGACTGAATAAAAATTGTGGTAACAGTTACTGACCTTTCTTTCAGGATGTTGATAAATCATATGCAATACAGCTCTTCTTTTTGCAAACCTTAAAAAACCAAATAAACAAACAAAAGATCTACTAAAGCAAAGCAAAGAATGTTGTTTTTTGAAATGAGTTCCCCAAATACTCATAGAGAAGCAAGAGTTTAGCTAAAGATTTTATAGAACACTTCATTAAATAAATTAGTAATTAAATAAAAAGTACATTAAATTAAATTAATAAAATTAATTAAATAAAATCATAATAAAATGTAATTAAATAAAAAAGTACAATATCCTAAATTCAAATCAAATTAATCTGGATATCTGGAAATTCCTAATGCCATGGACTCCAGAAGTGATAAATAAATGTTTATGACCAACAAGGGAGTTCTTTATGCTTGTTAATTAGGAGGAGAAAACAAGGTTTTTCTGAAGAATCTCTCAAATTCAGCTTAAAAATTGGTTCAATCACACAAGAAACTAACATGTAATTCTGACAGCTATTGTCATCTAGACAAGATCGGTATGCAAATAAACCTAAGTATCTCTTAACACTGCTTAAGCAGTGGCAAAGGCACATTTGCCATACTTAAAAATGTCACAAAAAATATCACTTCCTATTTTCCTTATTAAATCCGATCTATATTTTAATTATCTGTTAAGGGGAAATGCTCTACCAAGAGCAGGGCTGCATGTGCAATGTAGGTACATGTTGTTCCTCCAGCTGGGATCCGGTGAGAGCCAGAAGAGCTGCAGATGGATTCGCCGGCGTCGTCTTCTTGCCAAGGAGCCCAAACTGGAGGGCTGAGACAGAGACAGCAGGAGGAGGGTTGGCTCTACTGGCTTCCCTCTGCTGAGAAGCCCCAGCCGCAACGCTGGAGATCAAGAGATGTAAGACCCAGTTACCCAAGCCTAGTCACTCCGTGGCATTTTACATGTTTTAGGGTGTTCACAGGGCTAACAGATGCGAGATGGGTCATGCTTGAAACCTCTTCTAGAGTAGTAACTGAAGACGAGAAGAGATCTCATCTAGGCAAGGCATCTAAAATGACCATAAGTGTCATCCAGTTGATGCCTCCTTATGTTTGAGGCTCTAGTTGTAGCACAGTGTGGTTTTGGACAGGTTGGCTTGCTAGGTATCAAGGCAGCTTCACACACGACTTCCACGTCTACGGAGGTAACACCCCTTACTCGCAACCCTTCCCAAGTTGGGTGGTCTCATTGGTGTCTCATGATCCCGTAACTTTTGAACCAAGCACAGCCCTGCTCCAAGCCAAGCTAGAACTGTGCTTGTTGCTTTCATGGCAAATAAAGTTTAGATATAGATGGAAGCTGTTGCTACTAGGACTCATTAATTTAAATTAAAATGCATGTTTATTCTAGTAAGTGATAAAGTATTTCTAAAAGACTAGCAGCACTTCTTTCCCAGCAGGCAAGGTAAGCAAGCATCATCAACAGCATTTTTTAGAAATTGTACTTAAATTGTACTTGTAATGTCAAAAAGCCACCCCATATTATGCAAAAAAATAGGGGGTTTTTTTGGTTTTTGATTCAGAGTATTACCTTGCAACTATATATACAAATGCCATTTTTACAGTAGGTGGCAAAACCTGCTTAAAATTTAAAAATGCTTTTAGAATAATAAGTAGTGCCAAGAAGTCACATTCACTGGTGAAGTCCTTTAATTATTCACTTCCTGTAAATGTACCAAAGATTTAAGGGATGAATCTACATATATATATATATATATATATATATAAAACCAGAGTGTTTAGATAATTTTAAGGTATATTATAGAATATTTTCTAACTATACAGAACTAGAAAAGGAAGAGAGTGGAATAATCTACTCAAAGTGATTATTTGAAATCCTACTCTCTCAAAGCAACTAAGTAATTAGCCACATCTTCCCGTTTTAAGTTTTACCACCAGATGTCAGAATTCCACAGATGTCGGAATGAGATTTACCACAGACTTCCCCTTCAACCATTTTCCTCATTGTCGTTAAAAGCTACAAAATAATACCCCACATGGATAATCTCCTTGTGCTGCGTTTATTTTTTTTAAAAATATGTAAAAACACTTCAATGTAACGAGGAATAAACATGAAGATCAACATGCTTTCAATTTACCCACGAGAGCGTCTTATACTTCTATGATTAGAACACTGAGCTCTGTCATATGGGCAGAAAAAAAAAATGAATTCCAGAATAGTTCCACTTATGTTAGTGATGTTTATTTAACTTACCTCAAACAGGTCTGATGGGTCTGGCCATGAAGAACCAAACTGCCTGAATTTCACGGGAAGATGGTTTAACCAGCACGCCACTCCCCAGGCTATTTGCAGCCCAAGCTGACATGGAATTCAGGAGAGAAAAACACGTCTAATATCCAATTTCAGTCTCACCACAGCACTTTTACTTGATTGCATCCAGCTTTTTGTGAATCAAATCTTTTAGGTAGAAGAAAGATTCACTTTGAACTTCAGAGACTTTTTGAAAATTTTAGTGCTGTAAAAAGAAAAGTAGATGTAGTTAGTTTAGTTAAATTTCTCAGTCTGGGCAAATTCCTAGAAAGAAATAGAACTGAGATTATTCCATTTTCAAAAGTTGCTAGAGAAAATATGTATTCCAAAAAATAATCAAGNGGGTTTTTTTGGTTTTTGATTCAGAGTATTACCTTGCAACTATATATACAAATGCCATTTTTACAGTAGGTGGCAAAACCTGCTTAAAATTTAAAAATGCTTTTAGAATAATAAGTAGTGCCAAGAAGTCACATTCACTGGTGAAGTCCTTTAATTATTCACTTCCTGTAAATGTACCAAAGATTTAAGGGATGAATCTACATATATATATATATATATATATATATAAAACCAGAGTGTTTAGATAATTTTAAGGTATATTATAGAATATTTTCTAACTATACAGAACTAGAAAAGGAAGAGAGTGGAATAATCTACTCAAAGTGATTATTTGAAATCCTACTCTCTCAAAGCAACTAAGTAATTAGCCACATCTTCCCGTTTTAAGTTTTACCACCAGATGTCAGAATTCCACAGATGTCGGAATGAGATTTACCACAGACTTCCCCTTCAACCATTTTCCTCATTGTCGTTAAAAGCTACAAAATAATACCCCACATGGATAATCTCCTTGTGCTGCGTTTATTTTTTTTAAAAATATGTAAAAACACTTCAATGTAACGAGGAATAAACATGAAGATCAACATGCTTTCAATTTACCCACGAGAGCGTCTTATACTTCTATGATTAGAACACTGAGCTCTGTCATATGGGCAGAAAAAAAAAATGAATTCCAGAATAGTTCCACTTATGTTAGTGATGTTTATTTAACTTACCTCAAACAGGTCTGATGGGTCTGGCCATGAAGAACCAAACTGCCTGAATTTCACGGGAAGATGGTTTAACCAGCACGCCACTCCCCAGGCTATTTGCAGCCCAAGCTGACATGGAATTCAGGAGAGAAAAACACGTCTAATATCCAATTTCAGTCTCACCACAGCACTTTTACTTGATTGCATCCAGCTTTTTGTGAATCAAATCATTTAGGTAGAAGAAAGATTCACTTTGAACTTCAGAGACTTTTTGAAAATTTTAGTGCTGTAAAAAGAAAAGTAGATGTAGTTAGTTTAGTTAAATTTCTCAGTCTGGGCAAATTCCTAGAAAGAAATAGAACTGAGATTATTCCATTTTCAAAAGTTGCTAGAGAAAATATGTATTCCAAAAAATAATCAAGAACATTTTTTAAATGACCAAAAAACTTCAACATCAAACAAACAGAATGCTACTGACACAGTCTCTCTACTTACAACACAGGAGAAATTAAATTAGGTCAGCTGTAAGTGTATGAAATCAAAACTGCAGCTGCCAAAATAAAAATATAGAATGAGTAAGGGTACAGAAAAAAGAGAATTTTGACATCAGATTTTCAAGGCAAAACTGTCTGTTATACTGTTGACCACTTTCTATGCTTCATAATGAAGAAGAAAAGAATAATCTCTGCAACATTTATCAAATTGAAATGTAACACTAGATTATGTATTTGATGTCCCTGTCTAGCATTGAGCCAAAACCTCACAAGCAGCAGCCAAACCAATGGTGGATCAAACACAGATTTGTTTTCACTCAGAAGGATCTCTAATCTTTTCCTTCTTTTTTTCTTTTTCCTTTTTCAGACAAACAAACAATAGACCTATTACAAGGACTATGACCCTAAAAAGAGTCGCAAATTTTGCCCTTTTCTCAGTTAGCCTCCTGGGAAAACCTGTGACACAGAGTTTAACTGGAATTTCCAGGAACATAGTCAAATTGCCTGCGCGTCTATTCATAAATACTGGTTCCACAGATCTGGCCCATACACTCGTCCAGGAACTGAGTGGATTTTCTCAATAATTTAATCCAGTTAAAGAGATTAATGCAGATAACAAACTCTTACTGCTCCCCATGGCACACAGGGAAACCTTTGGTAAGAGGAGACAACCTTCACAGATTCATGGCTCCTTCAAAGCACGTGGCTTTTGATTATATTTCAATGAAATTAAAAATGAATGGATATATGAATCTGCGTGTTTATCGTCAAAATGTAAAAATGTCACATGACGAAAACATTAACATGCATGTCATTCCTGAATACTGCTAACTGGTCTTGTATTTTAAATAAGGAGGTTTTTTATGCTCTTTTTTAAATAAATTTTTTCCTCAGGAAAAATGATTAACACTTCCTATAGTTCACTTAAGTACATCATATAAATTAGGGTATGAACTCACATTGTCATTTTCAACATTTTTTCATGACCTTAGTGGGCTTGAGGTTTTTTATTATCAGCTGCTTTGTGATAAACAACCCTTCCCAGATTTAGGAAAATATTATTTAGCCTAATATTATTATTTATGATTTTCTTTGATTTTAAAGAATGAGAACAATAAATCTTGATTGTCAACTGAAAAGTACTGAATAGTACAGATTTGCACAGGATTTATGGTCACGTGATATTGTATGTGTAAATATTTCCCCACTTACTGGTTTTCCTGTGTTTTAACACTTAGATATAGGAGGATGATAGAAATTTCTCTAAGGAGCTCAGATTTTTCTCCTTAGATAACACAGAACCACAGAATAGTTTGGGTTGGAAGGGACCTTTAAAGCCGATCCAGTCCAATCCCCCTGCCATGAGCAGGGACATCTTCAACTAGACCAGGTTGCTCCAAGCCCCGTCCAACCTGGCCTTGAACCTCCAGGGATGGGGCAGCCACAGCTTCTCGGGGCAACCCTGGCCAGGGGATCACCACCTAATCGAAATCTCCCCTCTTCCAGTTTCAAACCATTCCTCCTCCTCTTATGGCTCCACTCCCTGATCCAGAGTCCCTCCCCAGCTTTCCTGGAGTCCCTTTAGGGACTGGAAGGGGCTCTAAGGTCTCCCCGAAGCCTGTTCTTCTCCCGGCTGAACACTCTCCAGCCTGTCCTCCCAGCAGAGGGGCTCCAGACCTCAAGCATCTTCATGGCCTTCTCTGGACCCGCTCCAACAGGTCCATATCTTTCCTGTGCTGAGTACCCCAGAGCTGGACGCAGTACTCCAGGTGGAGTACATCTTCTCCGTAGTCTTCACAGCATAGCTGCATTACCACTTATGCCTCAAAGTTGGATAATCAGGCTGAGAACGCACCAGGAGAAGCACTGATGAGTAACTGTGGCAGGGACCTTACCGGGCACAGCTCCACATTTGCTCACGGTCAGGTAGGATCAATCCTGACGCCGTTCTCAGCCCCTCGCTGCTGGCGCAGAGCTGACATGCAGAGGGGGAAGGTGGACACCAGGCCCAGTGATGGTTTGCCTGGGGACAGTGATGTGTTGGGGAAGGGGGTACCAGGAAAACGGCTAGGAGAAAGCAAGCATGAAGCTGCAGCACCTGAGGTTACGCTCCAGAGACCATCCAGGGAGGAGGAGAACAGCATTCAGCTTCTCAGAGAAAGAAAAATCTGCTCACACACATACTTACACACTTTAAATTCCGGGAGAAATCCCAAGTGCTATTGCACTTAATGTTTCTGTCAGGTTGCTTGGAAGATCTGAAGGGAAAAAAAAACAACCCACCATGAAGGCCCAGAGGCTGGCTATTAGCAGAAATCAAAACAAGCTGAATAGGCTCATAAATCATAGAATCACAGAATTATTTTGGTTGGAAGAGACCTTTAAGATCATCGAGTCCAACCATCAGCCCAACACTGCCCAGCCCACCCCTACCCCGTGTCCCTCACGTCTGCCCGGCTGGGAAACACCTCCAGGGATGGCGACTCCACCACTGCCCTGGGCAGCCTCTGCCAGTGTTTGATGACCCTTTCTGGAAAGAACTTTTTTCCAATATAAAGAAAAGTCAAAGTTGTTATTACTTTCATAGATTGTCTTAGCATTTTCACAAGTAGCCGATGAACATAGGGTAAAATAAACGGCATTTCTTGTAAGCAAGAGTGTGTTGAGTATGGAGGACGCCAACTAGCTGAAGAGAAGTATTGGGGAAATAGAAATGGCAGCTCTTCAGTGAGGAAACTGGTTGCTGCTCACCACCCACAGCAGAAACATTTTCCCCTGGGTAAAGAATGTCTAAGAGAAGATGAATTCAAACTAGGAATGAGGAAAAGTGAGCTGTGCACCCCAAAAGACACAGGAGTCCAAAACAACTGTCCTCATGACAGATTATTATCTGCTAACCAATTATTTACCCATACAAGGACTTCCTTACGGCTGATTAGTCTTAAAATACTTTGACAAGAAACTGCCTTTTGGATATCTAAATAAATTGGAAATGAAAGAGACTGCTGATAACCACGTGGCTGCTGACACCCTCAAAAGCCTCCAGTAGGTTTGTTAATAGACTTCCATTTATAAAAGTCATGCTGTGTCTTCTCAAGTATATTTGATTTATCCAGGTACCCATTAATTGTATTTTTTACTGTAGATTCTAAAAAAAACCCCCATTGAATAGAAATAATGGTCTTGGAGGCCCACAGGACATCAGAATACTATTAAAGCCTGCACGATCTCAGCTGACTTCTTCTACAACTGGAATAGTACAATTTCAGACAACAGAGCACTTAGTAACTATATTAAAAAAAATCAATTTTCTCACACTAGGTAATGTATGTATGTGTGTGTATATTTAAAATACATTAAAATTGCCACCACTTAATTTTAACTATTATGTTACAGAAAATCCTAACACGTCTCACTTGGTTTTCAGCAAATGATACAAACCTCAGATTTTCCAGACTGCTCAACCTCAGATCCTGACTATGTTCTCTTCTGTTAGTGAAACACAACGTTGCTTCAGGTCTGCAGCGGCGGTCCTCTCCCACATCGTCCCCCGAGCTGCTGTGACTCTTCCTGAGCGTTCCATCCTGCTGCACGTGACGTGTCAGCTCTGCCATCGCGTTACGCATGCTGGGAAGGGCAACCAAGAGGACATGGCCAAGCCCCCAGCAACTTGGTGGTCCTACTGCGACAACTGAAGGCAACTTGCAGTTGGAGATTGCTCTTGTCCATCTACTCCTTTAAGAAGAAACACGCCTTGGGACCACCCAAAATCAAGATGTTCCAGGCAGAATTTGCCCTTTGTACCTTGTCAGAAGCTCTCACTGCTCCTTGAGCCCATGAGTCCGATGAGGCATACCTAAGTATATTTCTTTAATTGAGGTACAGGTCCTGAACCCACCTTATTACCTTGCAGCTGGGACCACTAACAAAGGAAAAATCTTCCATTTCTTTGTCCATCTCTTGCTTTTTGTCACCGTCTTCACCCCTATTTCCAGCCATGTGGTACACCACTCAATTGCATCAGTGAGACGTCCCCCCCCTCAGTAGCAGCAAGTTTTATGTTACTTCAGTTCATTTAAACTTACAGCACAAGGAATGCCATGTCAAGGAGAAAAAGCACATCATGAAAGGAGAATACGGATATTAACGAGGTATTCCTGGCTAACGTTGTTTCACATGTCACAATGTAGAAAGATGGCATCCATACGAAGGGTTCAACGCTGCCTTCTTGGGAAAGGTTAATCAGCTTAATCAGCTCAAACCGGGCAGCTGATGAACCTGACGATTTGCCTCTGTGTCTAACCACGGGATTTAGTTTTCTACTCCAAAACATCAAACTTGTGAGGGTGTGGTTGTGCGTGTAAACTAAACCGGCTGACTTCTAAAATTCCAGAAGCTGATTTGCCTGCTTGAACTGGGACGTGAACTTCTTGAGGACGAAGCTTTTCCCCCAGCGAGATTCGTTCTGAAATTAACGGTTAACCTTAAGAAAAAATACAGGTGAGTAAAGCGCTCTAAAAAAAATGCAGGACTTGCAGACTCGATCAAAAAATTCTCTATGAACTGTAGGAAAGTGATTCACACATAAGTATCAATTTTCCTGGACAGCAGAATCACTTACCTGTTGCCATCACTGCTAATAACCATGAAATACAGGAGCAACCCTCTGCAGGGTTGGGATCCTCTGCAGATATCTGGAAGAAAAAGAAACTATCATTGAAAACCTCCAAATTCAGAAACTGCCGGAGTTCCTCCCTCTTTAAAAACACACATCAGAAGAACTCATGTGGGACAGAAAGAGCTGTTAAATACACTAAGTGTTTTGAGGTTGTTCCTCTCAATTGATATCCACCTAAAATGGAGGCAGCGCTGCAATGGGCTGTCACCTGGAGACATAAATTGCTTTGCTGCCTAACAATATCTATTTGCGGGGTTTCTGTGCAACCCAATGGAAATAAAATGTTGCTTATATTTAAGAGAGAGCTTGTATAAACACCACCTTTCCCCTCCTGGGATGAAATGCATTATAGTCTGCTCGTTTCTGACTTAGCTGGATTGCGCGGTGTTCTTCAGAAAACCAGCTATATTAATACTTGCGGTAACTCAGAACTGAATAATTGAAAAATGCATTGAGTCTTGAGAATGGAAAAAGCTCCATAAACTTTTGCAGTTGATTATTATGGGAGGTACAATACAGAAATGTTCTGTCCTAGTATCCGTGATACTAACTGGAGGTGAATTGCAACCATGGTCATGTTCAACAAATATTTATGATCAATGCATATATATTACAATTTAAGTAACTGCACTAAGTCAAGACTGATATCTGCATCTATTATTAAAACAAATGAATTTATAGATATATTTCCAATTATAGTAGAAATGTTCATTTTATCTTAGCTCCTGCAACAAAAAAAATTATCATTAACTACCTAGAAACATGACATTAGAAATCATTTCAGTGCCTCTGCTTTAAACCATATAACCCAATTAGAAGATATATTGGCTTCAGGAATGATGCTGGCTTAAAAATCCTCCTTCTCTCCACCCCTGCTGTGGACACTCATCCCCACATCTGCAGTGCGCTCCACTATTGCCCAAATCATGCTGATTAAATGCTTTGGATGGTTGTGCTGAAAACAGCAGCACTGACGGGATCCTGTTGAGGGACTAAATAACCTTGTGCAAAAAAAATAAAAATATGAGGTGATGTGGGCAGGGGAAAGCGGGGGGTAAGGATTTCTAACTCAAGCAATTTTTGCATCTGTTTTGTAACATGCTATTAGCACTATTGATAGGGCACAGTAAACTGTGAAGAAAATGCAAAACTGAGGATCTAGGGCTGGAAATGTCTTTGGAATTTGGAATGAATGTGGAATTTGCATTGAACTACACCCTTTTCTGCAGCAACAAACTGCACCAAGGGACTTGATCTACAGTTGGTTTCCTCGTTTCTGAAAAGCACAATAGCCACAGGTTTCGACTAAGCACAGAAGAGTCTAGAGTAATCAAGATCCATGCAACCCACCTCAGGTTAAATCAGCTCAGGCTGTCAAGAAACGGAGAAGACTCTGGAATAAACCAAATATGCACAGACTTTGAAGTGAATCACTTATGACTGATGTGTTGTGCGAAGCTCCTCTACTCCCTCGGCTCGTGCTGCTGCTGAAAGATTTGTTTGCCGTGGTGGCACGTGCTCTCACCAAGAGCACGCAAAGGGCTGCGTAACAAACACATTGTGGAACTGTATTTCAATTAAACTTCCTTAGTGATAGCATGTTAATTGGCAGACCTATTGATTTCCCTTAACCGTTTGAACGACTTTGCGTGCACATGAGTAATGTGGTATTGTCATCGGCACCCTCGGCAACATTCCAACTCCCGTCGGAGCAGCTTCTGTTGAGCTTTTTCCAAAAGACACCACGGTCACGTGAATCTTGCCCAGCTGCAAGAATCTAACAAGTATGGCTCGTGCTACTTCGCTCTTTCTAGACTATGAAATTCTGCTCTTCAAAGAAATTCTATAGGATATAACATTTCTGATAAGAAATGCTAATTACGAGACATATTTGAAGCAACCCGCGCATGGGCAGTGACTGGGAGTTCTAATTCAGTGGGGCAAACCACCCAAAACTTAGGCACATTTTCCACCCGTGGGAAGGCTGCACGGGTGGAAAATGCTTTTACCTATGGGAGACTTGTAAAGGTACAGCCCATTTGTAAAGGTACAGGGAACTGTGTCATGAAAGGGGATAAGAATATCACTCTTTAGAGTTTGGATATTTTTTTTTTTTAATTATTCACAATAAGAATATTTTTTTTCACAGATTTGACAAAGACATGTTCTATAATTAATATAATATCTCCAGATTATTATTTTTCAAATGTTCCTCTTTGTTCTCATAATTTTTGCTAAAGGAAGCATCTCCTTGAACGTCTAAAAGCAGGCTGTGCAAAAAATGCATAATACTGAGAACAGTCTTCCAATAGCAAGGACAGTAGAAGGGACAACCTTCTTCCATGATTTCAATCATTTTCAATGACTTCAATGACTTCAAATGGTTACAATGATTTGTGCAGTATAAGCAAAGAAAAAACTACGCAACACGAACAATTAATAAGTACACAAAGTACACAAGTGTGTTTATTACATTTTTGCAAGCACTTTGTTCTACATTTCAAAAACGCCACCATCAAGCTGTTGGCACATTTATGTACAAAACAGATTAATTGTAATGCCTGCTACAAAGCATTCTTTGTGAAAATACAAACTCTAATACCAGAGAAGAGCCAAAAGCGTTAACATCGTTACGTAAGTTTAAAAGACAGAGTTTTAAAAATCAGCACAAACGTTTGAAGACACAAAACTGAAACACTACAATATAGAATCCAAAAGAGGTTCCTACTACTGTTTGCAGAACTGTAATACCGGTACCGCACATTATAAGAAAACTGTTGACCCCATAGGACAGCCTAAGTGTAAAAAAAAAAATAAAATCAAAAAAAACCACCCCAAAAAAACCCCCAACCAAAAACCCTGAGCCCCAAATCAAAAACACAACCAAAAAACCCCCAAAACAAGCAAAAGAAATGAAAAAGAAAAAAAAAATTCAATCAACTAATACTACTTAATGCATTATCATGCCACAAGTAACTATAGTATTACCCTCTACTTACTACAAGAATTGTTAAAAATTACTGATGATGCATGACTAGTAATAGTACAAAGAAGAGTTTTACTCAAGAAGTTTTATTAGAAATGCACTTACACTGAGAGAGAATTCACAATGGTCCAATAAGTGCACAAAACTACCTAAGATTTTTAACACTGACAAAAATGTCTTGTCAGGCTACATCACTTTAAAAGACACTTTACAGCATTCTTGTAGCATTAGAAATAGGCAAAAAAAAAAAAAAAAAAAAA
>VZSF01006457.1:119634-158424 GCA_013398295.1 Chionis minor
CACTACCTGATTAGATCTAGCAATGTTTGTGGTGGTTTCTCCGGTGGCAGAGACAACCGGAGAAAACTCTATTTCCTGCCTGTTTTGTTACAATATTCATATCAGGGATAAAGCAGAATTCTATTAAAAATACTATATTTAAATNTAACCGCCCTTCTACAAAATTACCAATTACTATTACTTTTTCCAAAAGACTAACATCACTACATGACATCGTGCTGCTGCCTGTTTTGTTACAATACTCATATCAGGGATAGAGCAAAATTCTATTAAAATATTATATTTAAATTACAAAATACTAACCCCCCCCCAATTATTTAAAAATAAACCATGCAGCACTTTTTTCCCCCTTTTTTTTCCCCCCACAGTTACAATACTACCTGACTAGATCTAGCAATGCTTGTGGTGGTTTCTCTGGTGGCAGAGACAACCTGAGAAAACTCCATTTCCCTTCACTAGCTGTAGCTTTTCGTCTCCATGTATTGATTTACTTCCCTCCCAAATTTGCCACTGAAATTTGTTGATAGTGTTATACTAAAACCAGGTAAAGTATTTTATACTAAAACCAGGTATACTAAAACCAGGCTAAATACTCCAAGTTCACCACTTTCCTCAGCCCAGCCCAAACCAAGTGATTACATCTGGTTTTAATTTCGGTGACCTGGTTGAGTGCCCAGCAAGGGTTGCATTTTTTTAGCTGGTTTTGGTCTAAAGGCTGATGGTGTATCTTCCCTCTAAGAAGAATTATTCAAACATAGTGAGACCCAGTGAAACATTTAGCAAAGCAGCCTCTGACTTCAGAGGCGTCAAGATTTTAGCCTCTTTTTTTGCTTTAGAGATGTAATTTTGTTTGTCCTGTCTTCATCCCTGATCATTTGAAAACAAACCCAAAAACCTCCTCTGCACTTAGGTCTTTGCCTAAGGAAAAAAAACCCACAAAAACATACTAGGATTTATTATCCTAACACACTGCAAGATTTGGTCAAATCCATTTGAAAGCTTTACGCTCCTGTCACAACAGTAATCATAAGATCTTCAAACAGTGATTCATTACGCAGACCTAGTCACTGTGCAGCAGGCGCATTAGCTTTCAAAAACATCTCAGTAAAAAATATACATGACAATGGAATTCTTAAAAAAAAACCAAAAAGAAAAAGCGAGTGTATTTAGAAAACAAACGGCTGGAGGAATTGCACTGACTGCATTTGGTATGTGGTAAAAGAGAAGGAAAAATGCTTGCTGACTGAATTTTCCACTGGGATTTCACTTCCCCACCATAGCTAGAATTAGAACATAATGAGTAAGAAGAAAATGCACATCAGTTACCAGCTACTATAACATATATTATGGATCTGCCAAAAAAATCATATTTATTCACCTCGTTAGAGTCACACATCTTGATGAAACTTTCCGATGTGGTGCAAACCTTCTTTTCCTCTCCAATAGTTACAATACCTGGAACAGAATAAATATTGACAGCATTTAATATTCCTAGGACATAGCAACTTCCTTCATATGAGCCAGAAAAGCTAAGAAATACAAATTCTTGGCTGCTTTGCAGAATGTTAACAACAAAATCAGTTTTTTGTGATGTTTGGGGGGCTGGAGCCCCTCTGCTGGGAGGACAGGCTGGGAGAGCTGAGGGGGTTCAGCCTGGAGAAGAGAAGGCTCCGGGGAGACCCTAAAGCCCCTGCCATTCCCTAGAGGGGCTCCAGGAAAGCTGGGGAGGGACTCGGGATCAGGAAGTGGAGCCATAGGAGGAGGGGTGATGGTTTTAAACTGGAAGAGGGGAGATTTAGATGAGATATTGAGGAGAAATTCCTGGCTGTGAGGGTGGGGAGCCCCTGGCCGGGGTTGCCCAGAGAAGCTGTGGCTGCCCCATCCCTGGAGGTTCAAGGCCAGGTTGGACGGGGCTTGGAGCAACCTGGTCTAGTGGGAGGTGTCCCTGCCCAGGGCAGGTGGTGGCACTGGATGGGCTTTAAAAGTCCCTTCCAACCCAAACTGTTCTACGATTCTATGGTAATTTCAGCCATCACAAAACTAACACTCCGTTTATTATTTAAAAGCCCTAGCAGGAACCATGCCGGTAATCATTTTTCAGCCATTTCTGAAAATATCTTCATTCCAGATTTTAATCAGCACAATAATCAAAGCACCAGAAAATTACTGGCAACCAGTCTAATACACTTACCATGTTGCTCACAAACATTGTCTGCCCTCATGTGGGAGAAACGTTCTGTATATTGTTTTCAGACATGTTTATAAACTTTACAAGTTTATAAAAAAAGCATTGCCCAAATGAACACTTTACTGTAATAATAGTTTCTCTGTCAGCAAGAATAACTAGAATCTGCCGCATTGTTTCCTTTAGTTAATGTCTGGATATTAAATCAAAGACCAGCGTGAAGAAAACTGCTATAACTCGATTATCATGAAATATGGTGCTGTTCTTTCCTATTAGAAATCAGCAGTTTTTACACCAAATTTACAGGAAATAGGTAGGTTCACAGAATACACGTTTTGTATCTTAGTGTTCCATGCGCATTTTTAATAGAATTAATAACAAAAAATAGGCATGAATATTAGCAAAATAAAAGGTCATGGAAAGAAGAACTAATACTCTTGATGAGATCTGCCGGATAATTGCTTTCTCAACTCACCTGTCACGCTGGGGGGAAAAAAATAGAATCAATAGATTTAAAAAAGATATTTCTTTTCCGCTCATGAAAGCAATGATGTGAAATATTTTGTTTCAGGTTAAGTGAAATGTTCAATACGAACCAAACTGTTTCATTCGGCATTTTTTATAACTTAGGGCATTTATAACATATGGCATTTTTTATAACTGAAAAAAAATAAATTGAAAATATAGTGCAATTTCATATTTGGCCAAGGCAACAAAACAAAGACTCGTGGAACTGCCTGACGAGGGTATGATTACCCAAAGCTCTGTGGGCTGAGAAACCATCCAGGCCAGAATATCTAGATTCAAATCAGTCTTGGGGCAGAAAGGAATTGAGTTACCACCATCAACACAAGAATTCACAAGAATTCTCAGGTTTTTTTAAAGATTTCAAACTCATTTTTGCCCAAACTTCCCATCCCCTCAAGACATCCATATACGTGTATCCCCACTTTAATCCAGCCTCCACAGTTCGGGATCTAGCCCCGCTCTCTCCAGCCCCAAGGACAGTTACGACCTGCATCATCGCTCTTCATCAAAATTTTTGCAAGAAACGAATCTTCTACCTCAGTTCCCCTCTGCAGGGACAACCTTGGATCGCACATCAACAAATCACTGTCCTACCACAAGATAAAGACATTCTGCACACAAATGGATACTCAAGCATTTTAGACAACTTCCAGCAATTCCAAAAGAAGGGATTAAACAGAAGCCCCGGGCCAAATTTTCAGTCCTCTGGGAAGAGGGACAATGTTGATTCAGTGTTGTGAGGCCTGGAAATGCAAAGCATCTCTCACACACAGCCTTGAGGAGTGGGTAAAAGGACGGGAAGAGATGCTTAAAAGCTGTTTCAGAAACATGGCAGCAAAGCAATGTGGTGCTTTGCTTTCTTTTGTGGTCTTGCTTTGTGCTTGGGCTCCTCACTCACGTACCATACTGGCGAAGATCCAAGCAGAGATTAGCTCCGTCCACTACGGTGGCGTTTCGGCAAATGGTCCACAGATTGAAGTACATGTAAACGGGCAGAGAAGTGAAAGCTGTAACGCCAAGCCAGGCCAGCATAAAGATGTATGTCAGCATAATAAACTGCAGCAAAAGAGGGAGAAAGAAAACCAGTTGAAAGTCAGAACTTAGCTGATACTCCATTGCAAAAAAGGAACCACAGAAAAGTAACAAACACTTTTCTGGCTGGTTTTGTCTGTTTCTGCCGCTATTTAAATTATGGTTCTGGTCTGATAATCAGCCCGTGATCTGTTCAAAAGCAGTGATGGAGCACTAACATGGCGTTTCTGAAGACCAAGCAGTTATGCTTCCACCACAGGCTTTGGGAACCACGTCTCCCCCATCACCACTACGCCAGAGTTAGGGCAAGGGGCCACATGGTTGTTTTTTCCACTATCAGTCATAATTCAAAAAGAAAATAAAATTAAATACTTTTTCATTCAAGCTTTGCTTGCTTTTAAAACCTTAAAACCTGGGACTTAAAGAAAACAAGTCATTATTCATGGCCGCCACAGATAAGTGGTCACCCCAGGGAGGCCACCCCATGGCCAGCCCAGGGAGGTGGTGGAATGGCCGTCCCTGGACGTATTTAAAAGCCGGGCAGACGTGGTGCTGAGGGACATGGGTTAGGGGTGGGTTTGGCAGTGTAGGTTTATGGTTGGAATCGATGATCTTGAAGGTCTCTTCCAACCCAAGTGATTCTATGATTCTATGATTCTAAAAGAATCACAGAATGGTTTGGGTTGGAAGGAACCTTCAAGATCAACTAGTTCCAACCCCCCTGACATGAGCAGGGACATCTTCCACCAGAATCTCACCAGCAAACCCATTTTGTGTTGAACCACTGAAACAATATATCTGTCCTTTTGTTACTGCATTTAGACATATTTGGGGTCTACATATGAGGGAATTTGTCGTTCAGAACAAACTAGGGTGCCTAATAAGAAACGCATTAAATTACACGCTTTGCAACATGCGTTCTCCAAAGGCTACATGTTGCCTTGTTTTTTACGCTCTCAAGAGTAAAAGCAATCTGCTCCTCGGAGGCATTGAACTTGCCATCAGGGCCAGTGGTTGTGCCGGCACATCCAGCTTCCGCAGACACGTAAGCGTGCCACGTTACTGCTCTACCGCGAACGCGAGAGGACTAGCAGAGACATCCACCTACAGCAAATTAGCTTTTCATTTTAGGCTGTGGAAAGGATACGAAGACCCTACATGGTTAAACATGGAAGATAAGTCAGCCTCTAAATGTTGAATTCAGACAGCCCCAAGATCTCATGGCTCCACATACGCTGATGAATCTAAACATGTTATAAAACAAAAAAAAAAAATTCAACACACTAATATTTTTCTAGCTGCCTACCACAGAAAAACATTGCCTCTGAGAGTAAGAAAGAAGAGCTATTTTTGAAGGCTGAATAAGCTGGTCCACAATCTGCTTAAAATTAATTTTAAAGAGCAAATAAGGGGAAAATGGAAGACATTTTCTCGTTCTTTTTTAATGTAAGACCTCTCACATCAGGTGATCAAGGAAAAAGCCTAAGCTAAATACAGATTTTACTATGGAAACCAAATAAGGACAGACTCAAAAGGGGTGTAAATGGTAGTAAAACTTTTTAGAGGAGTGGCTTATCCATGCGGACCTGATCAGGAAAAGCCATCCAAAACAGCAAAAGGTTTGAATTTTAGGTGAGGTAGTTTTATTACTCTGAAGTTATGGGATGGACATTCTCAAGCAATATTAAAGAGACTTTAATTTGATTTACTTTAATTCACTTCCAAAGACTATTAAATAAAAGCCATTTTAATTCTAAGGATGTGTATTTACATAGAGATTTAATGTAGTTTAATTAATCCAGTTTAAAATTCAATTCAGATTAATTTTCCTGATTGTCCCTAGGTAGATGACTCTTTTAGCAGTAGTTTGAAAATCTGGAGAATTTATAGCACTGAAAATAATTATCAGAACGATGCAGGAAAGTAAAAGATAGGATGGAATAAAGAATAGAATTATTTTGTTTAATACTTTGGGTATCTGCTTTCTGTCCTTTTCTTTATTTAGTACTCAACACTTCAGCTCTACCTGCCAGTTTGTAAGCTACGAAGCATTTTAATTTTCTCTTAACATCAAAGCTTAAAAGGGAAAATGATGTGTCTAATTTATGTTTACAGATTTTTGAAAATGTATTCATGCAGATAATGGCTGCCTTCCTTTCCAACTTTTCTCAAAAACACACTGACTAGAAAATCAACTGATAAAATAGAGAAAGTAAGAGCAAAGTCTATAATAAATATACACCCTTGCATGTTACAATAGACTTACAATAACTGTGTGACAGTTGCTTTATATAATGGAAATTCTATTCCACCTATTGCAGAGAAAATAGTCCATACAAGTAAATACTGTTCTCTACACACTCCTATTTATTTTTCCATTATTGCTCCTTTATTGTTTTCTTTTTTTTCCTCTCCATACTACAGTGTTAAAGTTAATGAGACAACATCTGGTTCAACCCCAGGCACTCATTTACAAATAATTACTTGGAAAATTACTTGGAAATGTAGATTCACTTCAGGGCTATGAATTCCCAACTAAACTGCTGTGTCTGTTCTTAATTTATTATCAAGCTGAAGAGTTGTACTCAATTTTTCTAAAGCAGAAGCAAGAAATAAGAACAAAGTGCTCTGTATGTTCTCAAAAGAGTCTTTAAATTCTCAGTTTGCTATATTCTAGGAGTTATTTTAAAAATAAAATCAGCCTCCTAGCTTAGATTCTAGGATTTTGCCTAAAAAAGCTAAGTCTAGGGCCTTATTTTTGAGCCACCTTCTAGAATTCATGTACTAAACAATATCTAATAAATTTAGTACATCTCTCAGTGTAGTACATGCATGATAATTTAATGCAGAACTAAATTTTTTATGTTAGTTACATGACTGAGCAGTAATAACTGCTTTTAAGACTGGGCTCTGCACAGATTCGGGAATCTTCCTATTCTGTGATTACCCCCAAATGGAGGAAGAAGATCAGCCTCACTATGAGCATTACAATTCCTGTTTAATATCATTTTATTTTCTGATCTGTCCAGGGATGAACCTCTCTGTAGCTTTGCTTGCTTGAGAAGCTTGCCTAAAATTCCGTCCTGAGATAATACAAAGCATTCGTATAGCAAAGGGGAAAAACCAGAGCTTATTAGCCTCTCAAAAAATCTGCCTTGGGCACAGATTAAGAGCAGTAGAAATCTGTCAGACGATAACTGCCGCGAGTCACAAGAGCTGCCTTTTTCGAGAGAATTGCCTGCTTGTTTATGGAAGGGATTCTCTTCTAAAACGTGAATCTCTCTGGTTGAGTATCTCAGAAAAAGTGAATCGAATGCTGATTTCATTTTAAAAACATATTTTAGAAAAGGAAGAACTTAATTTTTCCTCTTTCAGTCACTTTTGACTGAAGAGCCAGGGGCCAATGGCATGCCCAAATTCATGCCATAACACCAAGACGACGGGGGAAAAAATAGAGAAATTTCATTTTTTTCACGTACGAATAACTAAAATACAAACTTCACGTTAAATCACTTAGTAGCTATGACTTATCCCTGGAAGCTGCTGTCAGTGGTATCAGTGAAGCAAACCATAAAAATGTTGTCTGGGCAATAAACCACTTTCTGCTGTAGGGGCAGTAAAAAGCAAAAGGTTAACCTTGCACAAGTTATTCTTTTCTAGCACTAGGAGGTGTTAGCTTATAAATTCTTTTTATAATGGAATTAAACTGTGATTTTTATTTTTTTTTAAACCACAGGTGAAGGACTAAAGTATTTTTTTAGATCGTTTTCTCTGCTATTACAATCTTCCCTCTTCGCTCTAGAGACTTTACACGAGATGCTTAAGGAGCCTGTTCACTCCAGGAATTAAATTCAGAACTCTGTCTCCTGAGATTCAAAGGGATCTTTCTCCTTTGAAGTAGCATTCTGCTACGTGACAAGCCAAAGATTTATGAAATAGCAGCACAGCATCTTAAAGAGGCATCACAGTTTGTTCTTTAGTATGCTATGTATTGCCTTAGTAGTGAAAATTGCTTTCTCTGATCAGTTTAGTTTTCACTGTAAGAAGCCAAACACAAACCCAAAACAAACTGGAAGCGACAGAGAAAGTCACCTCCCAAAATCATGAAGATAAAAGTTGACTCATGGATATTCCGTTCACATTGGGAAACAATAGCTAAAGCAAATAATTTTTGGAACAAACCAAACCTTTAACCTTT
This sequence comes from Chionis minor, assembly GCA_013398295.1. Lineage (NCBI taxonomy): Eukaryota > Metazoa > Chordata > Aves > Charadriiformes > Chionidae > Chionis > Chionis minor. Next base: position 127,578 of record VZSF01006457.1, read on the forward strand.
GCAGCGGTTAATTTCTTGTACCAACGCCACGCCGGGGTAAAACCCTCTTGCCAGATTTTATAAGCTTTTCGTTGCCACTAATGGCTTTCCTGAAGGATAAATCATTAAAGTAAGCAAATCATCAACCCTTCTGGAAAGATTTTTTTAATGTAATCTGTTGCACAGACCAATTTTGGGAAGAAGGTTTCAGAGCATGGTCTGAAATGGCAGGTATACAGCACGAGGGCTGTCATGGTGGTCATGGCTGGTTGAAACCCTATTTCCACTGAAAACACTACCCAAATTTATCTATTTTAATAAGATCAAGATTCCAGCTACTGCTTTCTTTTTTAAAATGTATGGGTACTTGTCCCACAAAAAGCACATTCATTAAATTTCAAACACTGTTCTTCTTTTAGTTTGGTGATAAATATTTTAATACCCCCTGAAGAAACACTGTATGACTGCTTCAGTGACCCTGGGGACACAGACAGTGAAATCATATCTAAAAGATACCGCCACTACAGAGGTGGAGGGAAATGGAAACAAAGCAGACTCCAATCATTTTATATTATATATAGCAGTATTATATTATATATATAGCATTATATATTATATATAGCAGTATAAGGACACTGCTGCTTATTACAAAAAAAAAAAGGTAGAAACATAGCAAGAAATCCAGAAGTGCCTGAATAACACTTAACTCTAGAAACCTCATGTTGCCACGCAATGTTTTTTCCACACAGCTCTGTACTTACATGTACATTTCTTCTCAATTTAGTCATAGACTTACTTTATATGAACTCTCTGACATGAGCTCTCAGCCCAGCGAGTTGTAAGACGACGGACGCCTTGCTGTGTTTATATCTCATCGAGATTGGTTACCCTACGACACGCACACGAAACTTCATCGTCTACTCTCTGCTTGATGATCCAAGAGGTTCCTTCCAAACCTATTCACAGGCTCAGAAATTCTGTTGGACAGTTTTTGCCGTAGATCATGACTGCATCTACAGAGCTCACGTACCTCCATCCTGCCAGAAGCCTCTCATGCGTCACTGTGAAACCCTGCCAGCACAGAACATCACCTGAAGATGAGCCCAGGAGGAGCCCGACAGTCTCCAACTGGAATAACTGGGAGGCACCTGCCCTCCGCAGCGTTGGGTACTCCTGGTTCTCAACCACTTGGCAGAACAAAACTCCATGTGTTTGATGGCAACTGAGAAGCACAACAGGAAGACATTTTCAATTTCTTCCTGAATTGCTCTGTCTCTCTAACGTCACATCCACGTTCAATCTCCTATACATTTGATTTCAACACTAGTAAGAACATATTTAGCTTTAGCACATTGCCCAGCTTTAAATGCATACATGAACTGTGGCTTCCAAGCCTTCTGCCTCAGTCTTGTCCCTTTTTCTTAGAAGAAATTCCTCTAACGATACCGTCTCCTTGCCCTGTGCACATTCTGCACAAACACATTTACACACCCTTTTAGTTCGTTGTGGTTACCATGTGTTTTCTCAAATGCTGACCTTTGTCTCGATGAAGTTGTACTGTGAACGCATAGTTCTTTCTGCAGTTTACAAGAAGTCAGACTTAAAAGCACTACCTGTGTTCCTCCCTCAGACCTATTGTTTATTTGCATTCCATTTGCCATCATGCAAGGTTCTGCCTACAACCTTAGATCTACAATCCCGGCTCAGTAACATCCTTCAATACACTTTTATCATCGATTAGTGCAAATATTAGCTATTTTGTTCCCGTTCACAACTTGTATTTTTACCCTACAGGCGTTTAGTTCTTTTTACTTTTGGAAGGTTCAGAATTCACCCAACAGAATTTTGTAATTTTTGCATTATTAAAGAATCTCTACATAAATACTTCACCCTCTTTCCAATGTTTTTTGCAACAGCATCTTAAATGTATAGTTCCCCACATGCAAATACTAGAGAGAGCAAGTGGAAAACGCGCCGAGTTCCTCTGGAAAGGATTTTAACATTGCGGAAGCTAAAATGGTTCTTGCCACTTAATTAAAAATGTTAGGTTGTCTGGAACCAGCAATACTATTTTTCTCTATTGAAATCTAAATAAATCATGATGTTGTCTTAAGCAGCCAAATGAGAAATTGAAAAAATTATACAGATGTCTTTAAATTCATTGATTTATCAATGCTTTATACGTTACAGATCATCCTTTGCCACCCTAGCCAACCTCTCTTGGTATTCATACCCCCTCCTTACACACAGTGTGAAAACCTAAATAGGTTCAAGAAGGAGCGTTAAGTAGCTCCCAACCAAATGGCCTCCTCCAACATTCCCGTGTCTGTGCTAAACCAGCACCTCCTACATTCACGCCTCATTCCTGAAGAGACATAAAAGATCAAGCAAAAGTATTTCAACTTATCTCAATTTACATACAACGCTGCTGGAAGGAAGAGACTGATGTTCCAATTATCGCTGTAGGCACTATAAATCACTGAAAACACACACTTACACTGTATTTTCTGCTTGGTCTAAAGTATCACTCTCATTGCTAACAATCACTTGTTGGACATTTATTATCGCCTCTACAGAACATGTTCAGCCTATCTCTCTCTCTGACATATTATATTCCCAGGCACAGCTCCAAGAGCCTTGTTGAACCACGGACACATTTCATGCTATGCTATCGCTGTCATGCGGTTGATTCTTCTTGGCTTGTGTTCAACTCAACTGCTTCAAGAGGAAAAAAAAAGAGCCAATATTGGCTTTGCTTCATAGAGGGACAGGCTCCTCAGGTGTCTCTAATTGCAATTCATCCACATACTAAATACTAGCTAATGCGACATTTCTTAGACTGTTAAAATCTATTACCAGAAAATTAAATCCCTAAAAGTTTAAATTCTGAAGCATCCATTTTACGGAACTGTTTTGTTTGCGGGGTTTTTTTTTTTTTTTTAACAATTTTCTTCTACAGACTTTTTAGATGGATGAAAAACTGATTTCAACAAAATTAAAAGCTATTCTTACTCTTACTTTCTGCCTTTCATCTGCACATCCGTTTTCCTAAAATTTCCTTTAAATGTGTATTTCAAGGTTGAAATACTCTATGCATGACGTCTATTGCTTTGTAACTATTCAGATGCCTACAAAAAGCTGGTCTACTTCCTGATTTACTCTGAATTGATTTACTGGTAGCAGTGGGGGAGGAGATTTCAACAGCTGTATCAGAAATTGAAAAAGAAGATTCTATAACAAAATGATTAATTTTTTGAAACTTTGCTTTGTAAACAAATCCACTCACTATCAGAACATACTCAGTGTGAAGAAGATGGCTTTGCATTGATGTAAGACTAGGTTTTCCCTGAGGATTTTATCATTAATCTTTTCGGTACTTCCTTATAAACCAATTGTACTATTTTTTTTTTTTTTAAATTCCTGAATCTTCTTTAGAACTTTGATGGTTTTTTAGCATTCTGCTGCTTAAAGTCATTAGCATTAGTTATTTTATATGACCTTCAGGCAAGACCATAATTTTCGTAGTCCAACAAGCTTCTGAAGTCCTATGGAGAGCATTGAATCTTATCTGCTATTTAACAGCAGCAGAATTTCCTATTTAATTTTATAGTCTTCCAGATAGGAATTATTTTTTCTCAAAATGTATGTGCTTATATTTTCACATCTTCAAAGTTTTCCTCCTCCTTTTATTTTTCTTTTTTGGTGGTGCTTCTAACACTCTAAAGTACTCTCTGGGAATACAGCTAAGCTATTGGTTTTGTATTTAAATGTGATTACAGACAAATAACTTGGTTTAAAAACAGCTTTTGTAAAAAAAAATGGACTAGATATCATCATTAAATATGGCTCCTTCATGGGTTCTTCAGACTGTGTTCATGCCACATTCAATTCAAAGACATGAAAAACAACCCGTTCTCATGACCCACTCGCTGCCAATGTAGGTGGGTCCTCGTAGTGAATTTTCCAGGTATTTTGCTTCCAAATGGCTGATAACCTATTTATAAAAAACCTGATCCATACACTAATGGTTTTCAGTGATGACAAGTTTTCTGTACACAGAGAATGATAACACCCAGCCGGGAAATACTGCACGATACAGATTGTTTACATTTTTCGCGTTGCCAAGACTGTGATTTTCGTTCGGGAAGTTTGCACGGCCCATGCTTGGGAACGAGACAGGGAAGCTTAAACTAGAAAGCAGAAAAAATACTCTTATAACTTCTCGAAACAGATGCGTCACTCAAAATGAATGCTTGGCTGCCAAAAATAAGAGCATGTGTTCTTTCCCGGTTTGTTCTTAAGAGGGCTTGGGAAGCCTGGGAGAGAATCAAGGGGTAGGGACTTCCCTTTCTCCTTTGCTGCCTTGCCAGGCAGTGAAAGTCAATAACACGGCTTTTAATCAGCCAGCGGATTCTAAAAATGTGACCTTAAATGTTAGAGCTCTTCAGCTGAAAGAAGTATTGATAAAAATACTCTGGTTCACTAAGTCTAACCAGCTAAATGTGAACGCTAACTGTCACGCACAAATAAAAGGATACAAGCAGTGAAGGGGAAAGTTTACAAGTTTCCCTCCTTCTTCCTGGGCAAGCAATACCACAGAACATTTACAATGCTAACGATGAATTTATAAGGCATCATTGGGAAGATGCAGCTGATATGAAGAACCAAAAAGCTGTATATGGTTTCTGCGGATCTCGTGACAGTAACTTTAAGTGAGAGAACTGAAAAACAAGCAGGCTAGAAACCATTGGGAGTGGGTAAAGGACACAACTTTGACCACAAAATCGTGAATTTATGGTGGTACCACTGACATTCACAGGTTTAAATAACTATAAAAAGAGTACGGCATCTAGATGCAGTGAAAAAGTGAAAACTGTGATCATCTGATCAAGCATTCAAGTTAAAACTGAGAAGGATTGCCTGAACCTGGGGGAAATAAAGCTCTCATCTTGTACAATTTATGGTGGCTCATAATAGAAAGATAAAGCCGGTGGAGAAAGTGTAACGGCTCCCAGAGTCAAGCGCAGTTTGGAAATGTACGACAGCACATTGCCAGAAAAGTTTCATTAAAAAAAACTACGTATTGACTGAGCTTACGTGCCAAGGAAAAATTCTGTCCTCGATGTGAAAGACACACTTACGGCACAATCTGAAGGGAAAACATTTTGTCCAGTTTATCACCAGCAACAAAAATGCTGTCAGCGAGCAGCAAGACCAAGAGAAGCTGAGAAGCTGCTGGCAAGGCACGTTACGACGTCTGGCACACTCCGCTATTAAAGGAAGCAACCAACACTGCCGTCAACAAAAGGGCTGCGCAGAAAACACATGGCAAGTTTTGTGAGGAGAGGAAAGAGCAGACGAAGGACTGCTTTTATAAGTGTGACATTCCCCGAGTGAGAAAGTCTGGAAATATAAAAATATAAAGAAAAACAAAACAACCTTACAGAAATAAGACAGACCAGAAGCACAGTCCGCATCTAGAAATATGGAACAAAACGATTCCTGAGCTCGCTGTAAGACTTCTAAAAGTACTACAAATAGGGCAAAAAAAGTAATAACTTGTACTCTTCTATCTTTTCAAGAAATTGTATGTGTATTAGCTGTGTAGCTGGGAGAGCAATGGCACAAAGATGAGAGAGTCTCTTAACCACTCGGGCGAGTTCTGAAGTATTGCTAGGGCTTGGCTTCCTACGTCAAGAACAGGCACAGAAAATTGCAAGAAACCTGGTCTTCTAGAAAAATTCTAACACTGGTCTAGTATCCAGAGATAAGATGACTTCTAGAAACCGATAAAACCATTAACATGTGTTATTTTATTCACTAACTCCATCAAGTGTTTAGATAGCAAATGTTATTCACCTAAATGCCAATTAAAGGGGGTGAGCAGGCTACATCCCACTAAATTTAGATAGTTGACTGAAGTGCTCAATGTGAAAAACCCAACTTAAAAGAATTGAGGGTTATCCTCTTTGCAGAAAAATTCATCTAAAAGTCTCGCTGACCTAAAGGAGAGACCTTTAACTACCGGAGGAGCCCTTCTCTCGTCAACCTTCGTGATGTTCCCGGTTGGGCGGGATACAACTGTGTCTCAATATATTCCCTGTGAAATTAACTTCTCCGTCAGCTGCTGGGTGATTTGTGGCAATAATTCCTGATTCTGGTTTTTAACTATGCAGTCTGAAGGGTCAGACCACCATACGAATCCTACCATCCCCATTTCCCACGTCAGTGTCTGAAATGACTGACAGCGCTCGCTACTTGACATTTACGGGGACAAGAGTTTTGGCCAACGCTTTCCTTATTTAAGGTTGGATTAAGGGATCCTGGACCCATGAGTACATCTGCTGTCTTGGAAGGAAGGTTCTTTACTTCTGCTAAGCGAAGCAGCAGTGGTATGAAGCACTCTGTGCTCCTCAGACGCAGCAGGAGCCCATCAGAAGGGAAGACCCTCTGTCAGTTCAGCATTTTGCCACCAGAACATCCAAATAGGGTATCTGATTTTCGGAAACGAGGAGTGAGGCATCTGTCCTGGGTGGGAGAGCCAGCCGAGCCCGCACTGAACTCTGTTCCTCCTCTTACACAAAGAATCAAAAGGTCAATGCGATGCGGTTTCACCGCCTCGAGAAGAACTGCGCTGGTACGGGCAAGATGCAGCACCAAGTCCACTTCCCTTACAGATGGTTTTTCCAAATATTTGCAAAGCTGCCATGGTTTTTCTCACAAAATCAAATTTTGGAAAGCTCACGTTTTAGTTTAAGCACTCAAGAAGCATGGGTCAAATAGCACTTAGGTATTCAGGCAGCCAAAATAATTTTAGAAGGTAGAAAAATCCCTTTCACTCATTAAAATAAAAGGTTCCTAAGTATTAAAGCTACAGAAGATAGATCAGTCAGTGCAACATAGAAGATGAAAAAAATCTTCCTCTAGAATCTTAACATGTTCCTTTTAAAAGGGAAGATACAAAGAAATAGAAATACAACTGCCAGGATGAAATCTTTATCCAATATTTTCTGAGCCAGGTTGGACGGGGCTTGGAGCAACCTGGTCTAGTGGGAGGTGTCCCTGCCCAGGGCAGGGGGTTGGACTAGATGATCTTTAAAGTTCCTTCCAATCTAAACTATTCTACAATACTATGATGAAATAAAACCCCCCTGCTTTCTCATTTCATAGCCTAAAATTTGCATAAGAGTAAATTTTTCAGGGAAAAAAAGCCTCATTTCTCTTTCTTTCTTCATTTTTTTTATTGACTCCGTAAGACGACGTTCTCCAATAAGGTGTAAATAAGGTTTTCCATGATGGAGCTAGCTGACTATAAATAGGAAGGGTATTAAATCCCAAATAAACACACAGTGTCACAGTTGGCTCCAGGCCTGCCTCCCATTCTTCACTAATCACCCTGCGGCACAATTATATATAACTGTTGATTTAATTCTCTAAAAGCATGTTCAGGCATTGAAAAATGAAGACGAAAAACACAGCCATCCCCTCCTCGAATGGAACTGGTATTGTTATACCGCTTTTGCCTTAGTTTTTGCAAGTAAATTAATTTTGAAAATGCTGCCAAGGTGCGCCTTTGACGGACACTCTCGCAGGCCTCCCGCTCCCCCATCCGAGAGGGAAAAAAGGCCTTAATTTTCAGATTTTCAGTGAGAAATAGAACTTGTCCATATCAAGTTTAAAATGAACTTTTCCTCCTTGAAATTTTTTTTGGGGGTTCTGTTTTCCCCCCTCCATTTTCCTGGTAGGTTTACTCACAGGTATAATAAATACGCTCATGCAAAATATTAATGAGAAGTAACTGGGGACAATGGTAAAGCAGAAAGACTTCATTTTCAGACTTTAACATGCCATCAGCCGATTTGATGTGAAATCATAGTCACAACTGGACTTTTACGAAGGTATTTTTGGTCTGGAGACATTTTTGTCATTTTAGTTCTTCAATACAACAACTATCCCGTGTGTACATTTCTCTTCATATTAAGGTATTGCTAAAAGAAACCAACTGTTTAGCCTTTAAAAGCTTTAAATTTACAAAATTACTGTCTCAAAATTTCATACAAGGAAGCTTTCTTGCAATGTGTAGTATCTGCCAGTCCTCCTCAATGGCATTATCTCATTTTGGCAACTGTATATAAAAACATTTATTACAGCAAATTTGCATAGCAATGGAATAATCTGGGTTTGACACACAAGGACACTGATTAGGTCCAATTTACCTCTCTAGTCATCTGTTTGTTCTTCTTAGAACTTATTTCTTTATATTATTGCATGATTTAAGGAACTGAATAAATCATAAACATATCACTGCTGGGCTGAAATATGTTCTAATTCCATTTTTTTTTTAAAAATGTAGACTGTTATTTGTCACTTAAGAATTTTAAATACGAGACAATCAAAATAAACCTAGTCAAAAAGGTCTCAAGTTTTAATTGACAAAAACACTGTGTATACTGTCTTGCTCTCAAATCTCTACAGCACAGAAGCAAAAGGCAGAATAACCCAAAATAGCTCCAGACATTTGTATAACAATCTTACTTATAAATCATCAGAATTAGACAAACAATCAAACCGCGGATTTTTTTCCTTTTGCAGGGAAAAGAAAAAACTTCCACTAACTTCAAGAATAATAGCAACTATGTGTTTAACTCAAAAAAAGTGATGGCTTAATTTAATTGTGATCTTAAGCAGCATACGGCCTTAACTTCAGCTGCACAATGTGAAACCCAAGTAAAACACAAACATGACAAATTATTGATGAGGACAGTAAAATGCTGAATGAATTCCTTTAAGGAATCATTAAGAACAACAGTGATATTAACCATAGAATAGATCATTAAAGGTTCATTTTTTCTAGACGCTTGCTACAGAATTACAGTTTATACTGCAAGGGCATCAAAACTGTGCGAGGATGCGGCGTTGCTTTGCTGCAGTACTGAGGACAGGCTTTTATGGGAGCTGTGAAGAAAAAATAACGTTCTGAAAAATCTGCTGCTCTGTACAGAATTCAGACTAGCTTAGCAGGTTCTCAGCGAACATGGATTAGCGATTTCTTTCCAGGAGATGAAAGTGCTGTTGGTAAAAGCAATGATTGTTCTTCATCTGGCATATTCCCAGTCTTTATTTATATATTTATTTAAAGGCTGTAAAATGATACTTAGTCAAAGTGCTAAAATCATATAATAACATTTGACCAGAGTGAAAGAAAAAAAGATGAAAAATCAGAATTACTGTGTACATGTTATGTCTCTGTAGGGATGGCGTACACAGCATATTCCCCAATTTTCGGTGTGTCAGTTATCTGTGGTCAGTTTAACCTTAAATGTCAGGATATCCAAAATACTAGTTTTGATAGTCTTTAGTTTGACTGGAAGATATTCTCCATTGTTGAAGATATTCTCTATTTGTTCCCCGTCTGTATTCCAGTTTAATAAGTGTTGACATTTTTAGGAGGGTACAACGAGAAACCCGCTCTGGCTGTTATTTTATAGATCAGTTATTGTAAATATATGATAACATTAAGTGTACCTTAACACCAGATCTACCTAGCTGCATTGAGTCATTTATTTTTCATCAGCAAATACAATTTGTTGATACTGGTGGTGTCTGCAGAAGTATCCATCTCCAACAGCAACCAAGCGTCCAACCCTCTTACATTAGATGCAGAAGAGTCAAATACCAAAAAAAGTCAGTTACTTACCCGATACTGAACAGAGATACTAAAATAAGCCCAGTTCAAACAGTCAGCAATTTTAGTATGAGAAACCTCCATTTAAGTCCCCGTACCAATCAGAATTTTTTTGAACCTTGGATTTCCAGGGTCATAAGTGAATGGTCTCTCCAAACCAGAGCTAATTTAGGAGTAAATAATAGTCTGTTTGCCATTTAAAAACAAACCAAAAGCTGATGACAGGTCTCAGCTTGTCCCAAGGGGGAACAGGCAAGTTTTCTACAATAACAGTGAAAATATTAGTAAAACTATTTCTTGCTCAGTACAGCTGAAGGCACTACACACTTTTATTCCTGTCCCAAAGAGCTCATGTTGCTGAGAGAACAAGCTTTCCCATTCAACTGGTGGAATTAATTGCTCATAAATAGGAGTTACTTCATCATTATATAGAGAACATTTCTAATGCTCTCTTCTCCTTTGTTATAATTTTAACCACTAAACTGAAGTATCGGAAAATATTAAAGAAACAAAAAAAACCCCAGAAAATAAACATCAGAAAGCACCTCAAATATCCAAAACGTGTTGAAATTGCCACGAGTACAAAAAGCTTTCTTAACCGCTTACCCAGGCACTGACACATCTGCCGCAAGTGGTGATTTTGAAATCCCCGTAGAGATCCTTGATGGCACCAGTTGTAAAGAATCCCTCCACCATCAGCAAAATGCCATATACAAAGAAAGCAGCTGCTACACCATATATCACATACTTGAAGATGTCAATCCTGTGTAAGAAGAGGAAAAATTATTTAGCGGCATAAATATTTGAAGCTGACTGAAATTTCAGGGTGAGATAACCAGACCCACCAAGCCTCAAAGTTTCTGCACTGGAATCAGCTCAAGTGTTGATGTGCTGCAATGACAGCTGAAGCTGACGATGGGAGTGAAATTTGGAATAAAATAGCATTGATATAAGAAACACCAGGCCATTTAATTTAATAAAATGTAAAAATGGATCTGTGTAGGTTAGACAGCACAGTTTGTCAAAACAATTTACAAGTCAGTTAATTTTCATTTTATTTTTCCTCTAAATAAAGCGGCAAAGAAAAAAAGAAAAGAAAAAGGAACCAAGAATCTGTCACATCTCCTGAGTAACGCGTGGTATCCAGCGTTTAGGTTATAGAAAAGATATTTTGTCACCATCTTCCATAAACCTTTCTACATGTACAGGTAGTTCGCAGGCTGCAATGCCAATCTGCGCTATCTTTTCCTTCTGATTATTTTTCCACTTACTCTCCAACAGACAAAGCGCCTGACACAGAATAACAAAGCCAACAAGGGAGATCCCTAACTTCAAACCAGAAAGATGTTATTACCAAAGTAATAAGGTCAGGTCATCTGAGGTTCTTCTATAATGAGGGCTTTAAGAACATCATTTCACACACCCAAAGCTCAAGAAGTGGATGGCTCGCAACGTAACGGGCAGAGCCCGAGAAGACTCATTTTATTTTTTTATTAAAAGATTTTATTATTTTATTAGAAGGTTACCTGGGTTGTCACGTGGTTGTCCTGCCCAGCACTATCCAGAAACCCCACAGTGGCTCACGGAGAATCGGATTCCTAAATGTTCTCTCACGACCAGGGTTTGTAAGCACCTCTCTGCTTCACGCGTTTGGCCTAAACTTGGGAATATCCCCAGTGACCATTGCCTTGGATCAGCCGGTTTCAATGTTTCCTGCTTGGACCTCTCTAAAAAAACCAGCCACAGTTTTTTAGCTTCTAGTTTATCAATACGGCGCAGCAGGAGTTGTGCAACTCTTCAAAAAAATGGTAATATGCGGGTTTCAGACATTCGTAAGCTCCAGTCGTATTGTCCAGGTCAAGATAGCAACAGCTCATAACAAAGTAGGGCAAAAAATAAGCCAGACCCACTAGGATCTGCAAGATGAATTCTGACCTATACCAGACAGCCACCCAAACTGGACGATTTTCAAGGCATAAAGATCAATAATTTTGTTGTTGTTAACGGAAATATTTAATGATGACATTTCTTTAGGATCACACTTTTCATCGTCACCCAAAAGACAACTGTCAAGGGGTGTTTTACATGTACAATACAATAACAAAGCTCAAAACCCCATTAAAATGTCTTTGAGTTTGGATGGCTTTCAAGAGATTCAAAGTCAGGTTCCAGCTGACGGTTGATTTTTCAGATGTATGGCTGTGTCTACAAGTTTAAGAGTTGACATTTCAGATGTATGGCTACGTCTGCCACTTCACCAAATGTATCTCAAGCTTGCATTAGTCTCATAAAAATGCAATTAAACTTATGACCTGATTGGGGGTGGGAGAAGCAGTATAAATGAATGCTCTAGTCACCTATTGTAGCATTTTTCAGAAGGCAATAACGGAAGGGTTCTGGGAACAAGCCAGAATATGTTTTTCCCTAGCTTTCCAATAAAAAAGCCCTCGGCTTTCTTCTACATCACTTTCTCTTTCACGCTCGAGTGAAAACAAAGGTAAGTTGATATCCATATGGAGCAGATACATCGACTATTCAAAATAGCGAACCAAATTTAACGCTATAGGCAGTATTGGATGATGCAAAGGTTACATTTATTTGAATAAATATAATTTCTAGTTACATTGTAAAAATCCCATTTCCCTAATTTTATAGCAAGTCAGCCAGCGTAACAGTTCTAACAGGAAAATGACGTTTTGAGCCTACCTTGCCATTATTCATGAAAATACACTTATAAGAAATAAACAGACAACGACTTTGTGACTATTCCACAAGATCCCTTCCAATTCCTTCGTTACGTGCCGTATAAAATTGTGACCTCCCCCAGCGGCTGAAGCGTGGGAGCTCAGCCAGCAGCAGCTCCTCACCAACCTGAGTGTGCTGGGGGCTGCAGGAATCACAAGCTCCCGTTGCCCTAAGGGGATTAAGGCTTTTGGGAAGTCCAGAGACTATTTCAGCCCTTGCAACAGCCCTTTCAACCATCTGTGCTGAGCCTCCCACTGAGCCACTTGTATCGAAAAGCGTACTAAAAGGGCTCTGCTTTTTCCTCAGCCTTACGTGTAACTAAAGGAAGAACTTTCACTTAAGCCTTCTGCGAGGAAAAAAATATATATAGCTATACACTAGCCAAATATAGAAATCCATTTCTCCCTCATACGCTCTCTAGAGAGAGAAGTAGTAAAATCTCTACCGACCAGACTCCATGAGACGCAATAGCCCGCCTTACTCCAAGGAGAAAGGATCTTGTATCATGCAACGAGCAAAAACATAAACAAAACCCATGGAACAACCATTCAACCACCTCTTTAAAAGCCAGATAGAATTGTATTGCAATACAACTACATTTAGTCTGTGCTGTATTTAAAGAAAGCGTATTGCAGCAGTAACATTTTATAGATGTATAGTTTTGAAGGTAGTGCTGACATCAAACTATTCTGCAGCATCTAAGAAATTTCACATAAACTTTGATTTCCCAACAAAATCAGTATAGGTAATAAAATATAGGCCTTGTAAAAGAGAGATGGTGCTCCTTTAAAATACAATTTGATTCTTTGTGGGTGAACTCAGGGAGATTAATTGCCATCTGTGTTTCAGCAAGGTCTCAAACGCGGCAGACAGAGGAGGAGAGCGGGCAGGAGGTGGGAGGGAATGGCAGAAGGGGTGATGATGAAGAGGAGCCAAGGGGTGACGCGAGGAAGGACAAAGAAAAGGGACAAGCAGGGCTCGCACTTCCATGGGCTGGAATGGAAGGGAAGAGGTGGGTAGGGAGCAAAGGACAAAAGACAAAATTATAAAGATAAATTTTTACTCCCAGCAGGATTGGAAAGATGTACATTAGGTGAAGACTACAGCTCCGCAGAACGAGAAGAACAATAAGAAACCTCGCACGCCAGTTCACCGGCTGCGGGAGACCTGTGGGTGTCCCAGAAAGCCGCGCACCGTTCCTGTTCAAGGGCAGCCCATGAAGAGTGCAAAGATAAACCCGATTTTAACAAATTAGCCGTGATCACACAATCTTCACGTGTTAACCGAGGTTGCTGGGTAGAATAAGCGGAATGATTATGTCAACAAAAATTAATTGTGAAAAATATCTTGAAACCAGTAAAAGCCTTTTTTTTCTTACAGCATAATCTCCACCATATTTTGCAAACTGTCCTAATCTTTTAGAGGCTCCATGGATTCCAGATCTGATTTTCCTCACAACACTATTTTCAGAAACTTTAAAAACACAAACATGACTGTTTTCAATTTGTGATTGAAATCAAGCTGGTCTTTCAATTTTCAGTTCTTTTTCTACTGCTGGGTCATTAATTATTGCATATTAAGCGGACTTCCTAATTCATTCATTTGAATCTGGATTCTATCCAACGAGATGAATATTAAAATAGCTCTAGAGAAAACACTTTCTTCCTCTGACAGAAGGTACTGATGGAAGCCGTCGACGCTACCATCTCAAGGAACAGGTTGTAGCTGAGCACAGGGTAGTCTATCCCAGCAGAGACAAGTCAGAGGTGAGTGAAAACTTGTGGACTTCCTACTGTGTATTTTCATGGTGCTTTGGCAAATTCAAGGATTAAAAAATAAAATAAATCAGCAAGCAATAAGATTAATTGTTGACTGATCATGTCTATGTGTAGCAGGCTTTTGCGAAAACTGTGTTATAACAAATTTTTTTTTTTGTTGTGGAGACTTCCTTCAGTCAACTGAGCTCATAATTATTACATCCTGTCTCTGGAGTATTTCAATATTCGTAATTAGCTTCTGTCAACTGTGCCTAGCAGTAATAATGTTTTGAGCTTGAGGAAAGAGCTGCTTCACTGGAGTAAATCGGTACTGCTCCACCATAATAAATACATTTACTACCCCATGAGACAAGCCGAGAAGAACTGTTAACATTGACCCTTTATATTTTACTGTGTGTCCTAAAAGGAACTGGAAATTGTAGGAATCCTGAAGCATTTACACTATTCAGTGTAATCATGATACACTTTCTACCCTCGATGTTGAATGATAGCACTCAGCTAATGCACACCAATGTATATTCTTCTACCAAAGTCACTTAATATTGCTTTGGAAGGATGTGCCTAGTAGCTAGGGGTGTTCTCCTTTAATTTGGTTAATATAGGAATGCCTTGCAGACATTTATTTGCAATTAACGACAGCAAAAAAACCCCCCAAACCAACCCACATTAGTTTTACCCTGCGACACGTGATTCTCATGCTGTCCAGAAAATCTTTTTTTTTCTTCAAATAAAGTATGTGCACACTTCAGCCTGAACGAGAGATAAAAGCCTACAATTCCAGAAGCTTTGGTTAGCCTAGCCCACCTGAGTACCGGGTATTACCGTGCAACTAGTTTTCAAGCATTTATAGTTCATCCTCCCATTCCTCTTCCTGACGTTATAACTTCTCCAAATATAGATAATGACATTCAGATACTACAGGTCCTGAATAGCACTTGATTACCAGCAAACTGTACCTACCCTCTCTGAATGCAAGCAGATTCAGGCAATTATACCTATTTCCAAGCTAAAAAACAACCACGATAAGGAAAATAAAATGCCACAGCTATACTAAATAGTTAGTTAGATTATCATAGTACAATTCCTAATCAAAAATAGCCTTTTTTATAGCTGGCATCGACAATTTAGAGGGATGAGAAATGCACGCAATCCCTACCATCGGGGTAGGTCTGGTTTGCCTTTTTGGGGAGGTCGGGGGTTTTTTTTCATTAATTTAATTTTTTCAATCACAGGAGACTTCGAGGAGTCAATGTTTACATCTAGAATGCGCAATAATCTCCGTTACTCTGTAAACCAGCAATGCTGGCCTCCATGCTGATCCTCTCGCCCTCTGATCCCAGGAGGCTGTTAAGAGTCTGAGACAGCAGCCTGCCCCCTCCAGCTACCTCAAACTTGCAGAAAGTTTTGCAAATGTGGGTTTTTTTGGAGAGAGACAAGACATAAGGGGACGTTTGCAAGCAAGAAGGTTTGTTTAGGGCACACAGAAGCCATGCCCCACGGAATTGTTTAAAAAAAGGTGCTCAGGCTCCCCTGCAAACCCACTGGGAAGAGTTTCTTGCTGTAGGTTCATGCCATTATTCGCTTAAATGGTTTTAGCAAAGGAGATGTGGGTACCGTGAAGCGCAGGGGAATTGTTTGCAGAGGAGGAGACAAGCAAAGGCAAACTTCAGAAGGAAAACCTACAGCCCCACAAGGAGACAGGAGGATTTATTAATAATCATGTACTAGCGAAAAGTAAGGCCAAAAAAACTCCAGGTAACAACATAAATGAAGAAAAAGTAACAGAAATATCCTCACTGCAGAGAAGACAAAAATGAAACTAGTAAGAAAATGTCAGCACAGGTCCATGGGGGATTTTTCTGAGATTAGGTTAATACAGAGTCTAAAGTTCTAAAATTCAGGTGGAAGGAAACCAAAACTGGAGTACAGAACGCTCGATTACAGTTTGTCAGGAAATGATAAAAGGAGAAAGGATTAACGGTAGACAAAGGATAAGAGCAGCAAAGACCTAAAAGTATTTTTTATTAAAGTAGAAATAAAACTTAATAATAAGAAAACAGAATCTTACGATTCTGTGTTTCTGGAAGAAATGTTGTATGTGATGGTACAAATCGCTTGCTCACAGGCAAAGCCAGACTGGCAGGATTATCTAAAGAAGCTGTTATCATGTTATAACACGCAAGTTGCACTCACGTTCTGTGAAGGTCAGATTTTGTTATCCTGCTCTGAACGGCAGCTGATCCCGTTGATTTTAACAGATTAATTTGTGGCACACAACTCTGTACAGGTAGGCCGAAGACAACCCTAAATCATCGTCCTCTAAAAGTTTGATGGTTGATTCCTTCCCAGGAACGGGACAGTTGAGCTGAAATTTCATGGAGCCCCTCCAAAAGACCTCAAGCTCTTTTCTCAAGCTAATGGAAGAGGAGCAAGAGCAGCGCAAAACATATTTTTGCCCTGTGAATCTTGTCGCTTTCTTGGAAGAGGAAAGGATCCAGCATAAGAATTTATATAATCATGAAATATTTGAGTCCAAACCATGAAATTCCGACTCTGACGTATGGACGAGGCTGCTTCTCAAAGTTCTTCCTGATAATCCAGGTTTGTTCTGTCTGCTCACCTCTAGCAAGACTTTCTTAGAGACATCTTTAAAGATGCTAATTACAGAAGAAATCTAGAGCCCTCTTTGCCTGATAAAGGCCAACAAAAGATGGGAATTAGTGCCCAGTAAGGAGCAGAATTCTGGCAGAATTGCATGATAGTGTTGTGCACTATGGATAGTGAATTCCCAGGCAACTTTCCATAGCAATAAAGAGTAAAAAGATGGGGCAAAAGCGTATCACAGGATTTGTGTTTCAGTGTTACAAATGTAAACTGGGAGTCACACAGAGTAAATACTGATAGCGTAAGAGTGACAACTTGCTACTAAAACTCCAGATGAGGATGATAATAGTTAATTTTACTTCTCAGATCTCCTGTGGAAAGGCCAATTATCTCATCTTCGGATGGCGCGTGAAGCAGGATTTAGCAAGATGTGTATTACATAGGAATATATGCTTTCTTTTTTACGCGCTTATAAAGTAAACTGAGACAAAAAGGAAATAAAGGCGCTTCAAAGAGGAAAAGATATTTCCTGTGAAGATGAACCACCTGCTGAGAAAGTTCTATTGTCAGCGCTCCGAGTCACAGGCGTGCGGTGATTATAGCCAGCCTAATATTCCAGGCAACCAAGAGAGCTGCTTAACGCTTTCATAACAGATACAGCTGTCTGCCTAAAAGCAGTGGACTGTATCTGCACAGATGAAGACAAAAATGTTCTTTAGCTAAGATCATTCTGCTGATATTCACATGCGCCGCGATGAATTTCCTGATTGGATTATTTCATGAAATGAGGATCACCTTTTTGCAGGAGGTCCACCTCCCAAATCCTAAATTTTACTTATGGAGCTTCTTACTGGGTTTGCTTTTAACAGAATACAGAGCATTAGGCTGCACGATACAGCTGAGCAGGGAATAAACGTGACTTTTCAGCATTGTACAATCTCGCAAAGGTCATATTCTCAGGTGCTGGCGTGTTCTGTCAGATTTGGTGCATCTACCAAACGATATCAGATCTAAAATGCTATGGTCTGCACCTAATTGAATCTAATACTAATAAGTATGCAGTATGTGTCCAGCGTGGCTTTTTCTGTATGACTGAACCACGCCACTGAAAGAGAAACTGTTCTCCTAAAGTAATTTTTTAAAAAAAAATTCATTTTTCTAAAATGAAAGATGCATCCTTCACCGATATTGTGCTCTCTCTGGTGGTTCCTCTGAAATTATAATACACAAACGAGAGACGTGGGCCAAAGTCAGGCCATCCTTGCAGAGAGAACTTTCTTCTACGTAGTCCGAATCTGGGTACAAGAACTCAAAGGGTGCTGTAGTGGGAATTTTCCTTACCCTAGTTAGAAGTCTTTTTACCACTGAGCTCAGGGAAAAAAGTACTTTAACTTTACAGCAGTGGGGATTATGGGTACATCCCCCTTAGCGCTTTGGCTCAGCAATGGATTTTTATTTTTATTTTTTTTAAATTGTTTTCAGCAAGTCCTGCAGCTGTCCCCACTTACCGAGAGACGGTTTGCATCGTGTTTTGCAGAGTGCACAACATGAATTCCTTTTCCAATTAAGCTAAAGGAGAAGTATGCTGCAGGAGCGCTCCTACTGCACTCCAGCCGCTAATGGATGCTCAGTCCATTGTATCAGGCAAGACTCAGTCCAAAATAAGTCCCCAAAATAAATCCTGTATGAACAGCAAGTTATTAACACCCAGTATTTAGGTCTACTGCTCAGTTTCTACTGTGCCAGCACTGCTTCCTACTGGATACGTGGCCATACGACTCCTCTGCGTGACTCCGGAGTACGACTCCAGCGCTTACGGCTCGGAAATACCAGGAGCGCAGATTTCGGAAGAGCTGTAGATTTCCAAAGAGGGTTTGAATACGGGAGGTCTCAGCCCACCGCTGCCCCGTTTTCATCGTGCAAAGTGATCGCCAGCCTCTGCAGCGCACGTGGTGTCACATATCAAACAAGGGTTTCTACAATACGTAGGGGAAACGAGATTAATTGGAAATTATTTGCTGTCACAGAGCACACTACACTTAACATTTATCAAAGTCGTAATATTGGGGCATTTTAAGGATAGTTTCCAAGCATTGCATTTGCCAAATATTTTGTAATAAAATATTTTTGCTGATATTTATAACTTTTTTCAGATGCATAACTTTTTTCAGGTCCGTATCTTTTTTCAGATCCCTAACTTTTTTCAGATGCTTTTAGAGGTGTCGAATTGGCCTAACGCAACAATAAAATCTATTCTCTAAACCCAAACATACTTCTAAGGCGGCGTACTTTAAAAATAATGAATTTATGTATAAAACTGTCATTTTGTAAAAGCCTTTTAATGCTATTTTTGCAGATACGAAGCGAAAACCTTTAGATCACACTCCCTAGATAATATATTGATTTGATATATAAAGAAAATGTAAATTCGTGTTTAAATAATGACCATTACATAATGAGGGGTGTGAAAACGATCCTTACCAAAAGGCAGTATATGCCTCCAAAAAGGCAGAATATCTCTCAAATGACCACACAAGCCTGGACGGCAACCACGGGCAGTCGCCCTACTAGTTTGGTAGATGCAAACCATGTACATCCCCACTTCTTTCCTGTCTCTTCTTCCTGTCAAGAGGCTCCGACAGCCGAACCCGTGTCCCGAGGAATGTTCTCCTTACAGAGCCCCTGGGGTCACCTGCCAGGGGTCTCCAGGGTGGTTGCTCTTTCCAGGCTTACTATGACACCACCTTGAGTAAGTTACCAATTGCTGGTCCTCGTACAGACTTCCCATAACACAAACAGTGTTTAAAACATAATTTAAGTTCAGATTTAAAGAAGGCCAAGCTTTTGTAGCAGAACAAACATGTATAGGGAAAAAGAGATTAGTACTATTGCATACTAAGTAGAGGACTGAAACAGAACCATCACATCATCTAATGCAAATATTTATAAATACAGTATTTCATACCAGCTAGCCTTTACTACAGGTCTCATTGTGATACCTTTCACAGTATTCCATTAATATTAGTGTGATAATATTAACAATAATAATATTTTTTTTAGTGGTACCAATATTTAACTTGTTACAGCTGCAAAGCCAAGGAAAAAAAAAAAGGAAGAGAAGCAGATCTGGATAACAGTCTTTTATCTGCCTCTCAAAACACTGGATCCAAACACTAAGAAGGGGGATATAAAAGCTTCTACACACACTCTTTTGCTTTTCCTCAAAAGAAAACAGTTGCAAATGCATATGTTTATTACTAAATAATATCGTTTTAAAAAACAATGGCTATATGCTAACAGAGAGCTTATCAGCAAGCATCAAACATGGACACAACAGCACCTGAAACACAGGCTTTCCCATGGTGAAAAGAAGGCACTTTTTAGCCGTAAGAAGGTGGCTCCAGTAGAGTGCCTGTGGCACTTCCAACGGAGGAGATAGTGACAACAGATTTACAGACTGTAACTGCATTTAGTTTACTATTTGGATTCACACCTTTAAAAGGAAGTGAATTTACAACGCCCTGAATTAGCTCTGACTGTAGTAGGAAAATGTTTATGTTTCTATCACGAAGATTTCTTCATTTTCCACTGCAAGACCGTGATTCCCTTGTTTTGTGGCCTATATATCACAAGCATGTGACAGATGGCACTAGCTGGCCTTGCATACTAAAGAGAAAAAACTGTGAAAAGATGCTGTTGGGAAATACACCAAAAATACCTCGTTTTGCTGATTTCACAGTGCCATCAAACAGTTTGGGTTGGAAGGGACCTTTAAAGGCCATCTAGTCCAACCTCCTGCCATGAGCAGGGACATCTTCAACTACATCAGGTTGCTCCACGCCCCGTCCAACCTGGCCTGGAATGTTTCCAGGGATGGGGCAGCCACCACCTCTCTGGGCAACCTGGGCCAGGGTCTCACCACCCTCAGTGTAAAAAATGTCTTCCTTATATCTAATCTAAATCTCCCCTCTTTCAATTTAAAACCATTCTCTCTTGTCCTATCACTCCACTCCCTGATCCCGAGTCCCTCCCCGGCTTTCCTGGAGCCCCTTCCAGACACTGGCCGAGGCTGGAAGGTCTCCCCGGAGCCTTCTCTTCTCCTGGCTGAACCCCCGCAACTCTCCAGCCTGTCCTCCCAGCAGAGGGGCTCCAGCCCTCTCTGGCCTCCTCTGACCCTGCTCCAACAGGTCCATGTCCTTCTTATGTTGGGACGCCCAGCGCTGGACCCAGGATTCCAGGTGGGGTCTCCCCCAAGTGGAGCAGAAGGGCAGAATCCCTTGCGACTGCACATTAACAACTCAGGTCCAGCTTTTCATCCACCATTTTCCCAAGTCCTTTTCAACAGGGTTGCTTTCCATCCCTTCATCCCCCAGCCTCTGTTAATACCAGGGCCTGCCCCAACCCAGGTGCAGCACCCTGCACGTTGGCCTTGTTGAACCTCATGAGGTTCACACAGACCCACTTCTCCAGCCTGTCCAGGTCCCTCTGGATGGCATCCCATCATGTCAACTGCACAACTCAGCTTGGTGTCATCCAGAGACCTGCTGCGGGTACACTCGATCCCACTGCCTGCTTCATTGATGAAGATATTGAACACTACGGCCCCAATACAGACCCCTGAGGGACACTACTTGTGACCAATCTCCATCAAAACATTGAGTCATTGACCACTACCCTGTGGATGTGACCATCTGACCAATTCCTCCTCGACCAAACAGTCCACCTATCAAATCCATACCTCTCCAATTTAGAGAGAAGGATGTTGTGGGGGAATGTGTCAAAGGGCTCACAGAATTGCAGATAGTCAACATACGTAGCTCTTCCTTTGTCCACTGATGCAGTCACTCCGTCATAGAAGGCAAAGAGGTTGGTCAGGCAGGACTGGACCTTGGTGACGCCATGCTAGCTGCCCCAAATCACCTCCCTGTCCTCCATGTGCCTCAGCATAGCTTCTAGGAGGATCTGATCTGTTCCATCATCTTCCCAGGCACAGAAGGGAGGCTGACAGGGTCCTCCTTTCTACCCTTTTTAAAAAATGGGTGCAATGTTTCCCTTTTTCCACTCACCGGGGACTTCACCCGACTGCTATGACTTTTCAAATATCACAGAGAGGGGCTTGACACGTTCCTTCCAAACACGAGTGAAATATAAAAATCCAGCTGATACAATACATGTTTGATATAGATTGATATAGATTTGATATAGATTTTGATATAGATTGAATCACAGATCTGCTTAATTCAGAATCTTGTCAAAATCAGTGGTTAAGTAAGCAAATCTAGTTATTCCCAGTACTTGGCAGACACAGTGTTCCCTGCAGTTTGTTATTAGAACGACGGAATAGCCCATCTGCCTCACGCAGGTTACTCAGTTTCAGTCAAACCTACAGAGCCATTACACTAACAAAGTAGGCAACATAAACCATTCACCTCTTACATATCATAAAATATCATAAAGACAGTTCTCAGGATAATTTAAACCACCATATTTATTTGTTCAGGATCCCTTTGAATCGCAAGGAACTAAGATAACTCCTCGACATCCACTAAGGAATCCACATCCCAGACAACCGCTTATGACTTCTGTACATTAAATCCCCAAAAAGTCATTTCTTCACTTGGGTGTGGGTGAGGGAAGCAAAGCAGCTACCGTTAGAGCAGCGATAATGTTGATAGTAAAGAAGTCTGGGACTAGAGCGAACAAAGTTTCACAAAAGCAATTCGGAAAAGAGTATCATTAGCGGTTGGTCCCAATGAACCATCCAATTTATCAAAGGTTCATGGATTTGGAGACGACTGTGTAGAAAGAGAAGAGTCTACCACATCCAGCTTTGAGCTTTTTGAAGACATAAGGAATACCTGTCCATACAATAAGTGTTCTCATGAATTTTAATACATTTGATTTATTTAAGTTTTCAAAAGTTTTGAGTATCTGTTTTACCTGTCTCACCCTGAGGAAATTCAAGAGGCCAGGCAGGGACAATCAGGGTTGTTGATACCCTCAGGGACATTTCTGAATGGCTTTGTTGGATTTAGGTACTTTGGCTTTTATTTTAGGCACTTAAAGAGTGTTTCAGGTCTTGTTTATGCCCTCATTATGCCCTACTTTCTCTACATGGGTTTGCTGCTTCTTTTACATTGCAACGAGCAGCTGTATCGACAAAGATAAAAGATACAGGGTGGCTGGTGAGTTGAGTTATTTGAGTTCGGAAAAAACAGAGTTGTGGGCACAGTTTAAAAAGCCCTTATCTCTTTACCACCCACATAAGTAGCTTTTAGATAGGGACTGATTTTTATTCTGAATGACACTTGAAATCCAGTGTGTTAATAAAAATATAGACAGAAACCATAAGCGTGATTAAACAGACTCTTAACACAGTTCACTCCACTGCGGCATCTGCCAGCACATTTGTCACAGAAAGACGGGCTCCAGCTCAGCCCGAGACATTTCACACCACTAGGAGCATTAAGAGCCAAAATGTCTTAAATAACATTACTTAATGTTATGTTTTTAACTTTAAAAAGTCTAATTTAGTAGGACGGACTGCTAGATTTATATTTTTTTAATGCTTATTATTTCTCATCAGAACAATAAACACCTAGGGTTCGTTTCCATTTCAATATGTATAGTTTTGAGAATGTAAGCACTGCACTTTCTTTCTACCTTCATATTTTGCCCTGCTTTTTGGCCTTTCAAAGCCATGCAATTACAAAAGGGCTTTTGTAATTAATTAGTTAATCGATCGTTGTGACAAAATATCAGGCGTTTCTTCTCCCTGCAAAATTATTTTAAAAAGCAGAGTAATATCTATTGCAGCAGGTGGGAAATTAATGTGTGCAAATTTCTTTGAGAATCACAGTTTATCCAGTTAAAAGCAACAGCTTATTTGCTTTTAGTCAAAATATTTGCTTCTCTTCCTTTTAAGACGTAACTTATCTTTCACAACCGAATAAACTGAAATATTGATTCCAGCAGATCTGCCAAGGAAAGAACTGGGTTTAGGATATCTCTAAGTAAACAACAAAGGAACAAACCAAAAAGCTACTAGCTTAGCCAAAAAAACTAAATGCCAAGAAAAAAGAAACAACACCTTTACAGTTCCTTAATCATTTCCAGGGAATTATATGCATTTGAACTATGGCTCCTGACTGATATTTTCACTTAAGTATTTGACAGAGGGAAGCTGGAAAACTTGCTATGAAGAGAAAGAATCGATTTGTGGCTGTTCTGCACTAATGGCTTCCTAGGGACTAATAAAATAAGTTAGAGCCTAATAAATTGACTGATCTCTCATCCAGGGTAACAATGAACCTTAGCCGCCAAGACAAGTCAGACCCCTTCTTCTAAATGACAAGCCAAAAAAGGCAAAGCAGAAGTCACATACTTCCCATCAACCCAATAGGTTATTACACAAGAACATCTAAATTTCTTGGTCCTAAGAAGAAATTTTTAGCGTAAAATTTTTTAGCATTTTTTAGCATAATTTCAGCATTTTTTGGCATAGCAGTGATGTACTTATCTACTACATTCTCCCTTCTGGCCACTAATTCCAGAAACAACAGAGCTAACTTTGACAGAGAAGCTTTGGAAAGGGTGTTGACAACACAGCACTACACAAGTGAAGAGATTGCAGATTCTGTGTCTAGCTACCATGAAAACAGTGGTACTAGGTCAGATCAAATATATATCTTGTCCATTTTCCCATCTCAAAAAATGAATATAAAAAAGTAAGAGCAGGAAAGTCGACAGGATAACCCCCACGGCTATTCTAGCCTCTGGGACTTCCTGAGCTGGATGAGTCGTGTGTGCCACTAGAAACCATCAATGGATTTGTTTTCCAAGATTATCCAGTCTTCCCTTGAACCCGTACAAGCTTTTGGCAGCCACAATATGCAACCAGCTCCCCAGGTATGCTACACAACAACTGAAGAACCACCACTTGTTCCTTCTGAACTGGTGCCTACTAATTTCCTCTGATACCCCAAACTTCTTGTACTGCAGAAGAAAGACAATCTAATCCTGCGCACCTCACTCACGACTGTGAATTTACAGACCTAGAGAGTGATTAAGACCACAGCTCTTAATCACGCTCTAGATTGAAGAGTCACACTATACTCAATTTTTAACCATGCAGCCTCTGTTCTATAAGTCTAATCATCTGTTTTTGCCTTCTCTGGGACACCAATATTGTACACAGCATCAATTATGTGGGCGAAAGATGGATTTAGACAATGGCATAAGTATGTTCTCTGTTTCTCTGTGATTTTCCCAGGAGTTTCTAGTACTTGGTTTGCTTTTTGGCCACTGCTAAGCACCGAGCTGCCATTATCATGGAACTACCCATCATAAGAGATCAATGTTTTGATGGATGATCAAATCACTTCACCGAGAAACGTTCATGAAAGAACAGGCTTACAAATTCGAAGTTAGGATTCTTCAGCTTTACTTACAACCATTAGCAGTCAGATAAGAATTAGGATTTCAAATATCTAAGAAAACCAAAACCAAACAAAACAAAGGCCTTCCAGAAATAGCTTTCCAGGAGTAGCACAACATAAAACCTTCAAAACAGATGACTTCTAGAAAAAGCAGAGGCCAGAAAGTGTTGACATTTCAAGTCTCAGGGTTCTGCGCAACTCTTCAGTTACTTCTTTATTGCATTTATTCCCAGAACTAATCCATTATTTGTCACACAATCCTGCTTTATCTATTTAGAATATAAAGGGTTTCTTTTTTGGTTTGGTTGTTATTTTTTTCTTTGGTTTGTGTTGCCTCAGGGTTTGTTCTTTTGTTATTGGTGGTTTTAGTTTGGTTTGGGTTTTTTTTTTTTGCACATTTCAGTAAATAAATTACCACAGGAAAAAAAAGGATAAAAGCAAGAATGTATGGAACGATTTCATCAATATAATATGAAGCAATGTTTAGTAATAAATTATAACTATCAGGTATTAAATAGTATTGCAAATTGCTTGTAAATAGTAAAAATATCAGCTCTGTCAAAACTTCGTATGTTGACCTTATCGAAATCATTCTTTCTACGATTTTCCTTACAATATATTTTCACAAGTCCAATAATATCTTTTCACAAGTCCAATAATATCTTTTAGCAGTTTTAAAGGGAAAGAATTAAAAGAAAAGAGTAACTTACATGGTAAAGACATCAATAACATCTCCTGCAGCTCTTGTCATCTCAAAGTAGGTTTGCAGAATGTTGACGGTTCCTGAAAGTGCTTCATGGCCACAGCCACAGAAGAGCGCGACTCCAGCATACAGCAGGATGGTAGCAATCAAAGATGCGTAGGGAATACCTCCCAGGCATTTGATGCAACACTCGAAGCACCCTACAAGAAAAGAAACTTGTGTGTTAGTATTTTATATCAAGAAATCAAAAAAAGATAGATGTTACTCTCGAGAAACACTTCTGAAAATTGAAGACTGCAGGCCAAAGAGAGATTAGGTCAAGTACAACAACCCATAATGCTACAAAATCTGTGAAAGGACACAGGTTAATTCAACTTCTGAGTTTTCTCGGTCGCTACTTGACCTGCTAAATGGCATGCCATCTGATTAACATGAAATGTCAAACGGTTAATTCCTTGTACGGGTTCATGTTTTTGTTCAGAGCAGGTTACAATGTCAATCCTGGGTTACACTGATATCCACAATTCCTGTTGCTCCCCTACGGCATTACTGAGGAGGATCCTCAATAACAGGGAAACCACAGAAGGAAGATACCCAGTTCAAGTCCTTCCATCACCACTGGTTTATTCCATTTTTTCCACCTGTACAGGGCTGACAACAGAATTGCTCCTGCCCACAGCACCAATTTTTTGTGCATCACTCAAACACCTCACAAGAATCAGAGAACGTTAGCGGTTGGCAGGGCTCTCTGGAGATCACCTGGTCCACCCCCCCTGCCAGAGCAGGTCCACCTACAGCAGGGGGCACAGGATGGCGTCCAGGCGGGTTGGGAATGTCTCCAGAGTCGGAGACTCCCCCCCCTCTCTGGGCAGCCTGTGCCAGGGCTCTGCCATCCTCAAAGGAAAGAAGTTCCTCCTCATGTTCAGATGGAACTTCCTATACTCGATTTTATACCCATTGCCCCTTGTCCTGTCACTGGGCACCACTGACAAAAGCCTGGCCCCCTCCTCCTGGCCCCCTCCCTTTAAGTATTTGTAAACATTTATGAGATTCCCCCTCAGCCTGCTCTTCTCCAGTCTCAACTCCCTCAGCCTTTCCTTATAAGAAAAATGCTGCAGCCCCCTCATCATCTTTGTAGCCCTTCGCTGTCCCCTCTCAAGAAGTTCTCTGTCCTTAGACTGGGGAGCCCAGCACTGGACACAGGACTCCAGATGTCCCTCACCAGAGCAGAGTGAAGGGGCAGGATGACCTCCCTTGACCTGCTGGCCACACTCGAATAAATGAATATATCCACTAAAAAAGCCCAGAATTAGAAACAATTATAGAGTTTAAATTTTCTCTCAACGTATTTTACCCTGTGCAATGTTTCTTAAGGGAGGGCAATTGCTCTAGAGTTATAAAAGGCTAATCTTTTGTCCAGCCATCAGAGAGCCCTAATGATACCCAGTTCCCCAAAAAATCCTTTCCCCAGCAAGGGTGCTCCTGTGTCTGGCACTGCCTGGCCCAGTTTGCCAAGCAGGCTCATGAATGCAGCATCTCTGACTCTCCCAAATCCCACCGCTGCCCTAAAGCACCTTCACACCCTGTAGAGCCCGTCTTGCTGCCTCCTGGCAGGACAGAGGACGCAGGAGCCGCTGGCTGAGGGAAGGCAAACACGCACTGACTCAGCAGCCGGGAGCTTTATTGTCTCCTAAGCATTACTAATTGATGCCACGAAGGATCTGGATAGAAAACAATATAAGGCTTATAAATTACAAATGCTTACAGAATCATAGAATCCTCTAGGGTTGGAAGGGACCTTTAAGATCATCGAGTCCAACCATCAGCCCAACACTGCCCATACCTACCCCGTGTCCCTCAGCACCACATCTGCCCGGCTGGGAAACACCTCCAGGGACGGCGACTCCACCACTGCCCTGGGCAGCCTCTGCCAGCGCTTGGTGACCCTTTTGGGGAAGAAATTTTTCCTAATATCCACCCTAAACATCAGCAGGTCAGGGCTTCAGATGTTCAGGCTTCACTTGGCGTCTCCTTCAGTGACTGTTGGACTATGGGGGTCTACACCCAGGCAGTCCGTGGGCTTTCCATCAGTGGGAAGTCTTAGGAACAGACTAGGAAAATACACAAATGATTTTGGAGTATCTAATTCTGCATGCAGATAAATATAGGAAATCCTTTAAAATTCCTTCAGTCCTCTAATATTGCCCTTAACTATAACTGGCATTAATTCCTCGGGGTTCAAAGACTACACAAGTACTAGGAAAGGATCCTTCACTAGATAATCCAGTGTCTAAAAGGCATAAAAATAAGAAATAAGTATTAAAAATATATATATTGGACAAGGTCTGCAGGGAAATACATAGTTGCACGATACCAGAGTTTATCACAAAACACCCATGGCCAGTTCCAGCGTGGAATAACAGCAGGAAACCAGGAACACTGTACACCTGTCGGCATTCTATGAAAAAGCCAAAAAGAGGTGGAGAGACGACAGGAGAGTGATAATGGGAGGGATGTATGAGGGCCTGTAAAGTCAGAGATGAAAAAACAAGGTAGACCTAAATATTTACAGGGAGACACAGGCTGTAGGGAGAGCGTTTCTTAATATTGCAGTAGCCTGGGGCAGGGAGGTGGAAGAGAGAAAATCAAA
Organism: Chionis minor; assembly: GCA_013398295.1. Taxonomy (NCBI): domain Eukaryota; kingdom Metazoa; phylum Chordata; class Aves; order Charadriiformes; family Chionidae; genus Chionis; species Chionis minor. The sequence continues at coordinate 156,160 of VZSF01006457.1, forward strand.
GAAATGACAGCACAGGAACAAAAATAGCTAATAGTCTGAACTCGAATAAATTTCATCGAGGCCACACTCCACTACAGCTGCTGTATTTAACAGCGTGAGTGGTGTTACCTGCCGGGAGCCCGGCACACACTCAGACCCCACCAACTACACCAAAAATCCAGGGGCCGGGCTATTACTTTAGCTTTATTACACTGAAACAGCGTCACACAGTAAAATAGTGTAACAGAGTAAAAACAGTATAATACGATAAAGCGGTAACATATAATAAGGTGCAATCCAATGAAAAAATCCCTCAGAAACAAATCCCCCCTTTTTTTTTTCTCAATCGTTTCAAAGTTTCAAAATATTTCAAAATATCTTGATATATTCAATATATTTTATATGGTAGTGTAGGTTATGGTTGGACTCGATGATCTTGAAGGTCTCTTCCAACCCAAGCGATTCTATGATTCTATGATATTGAAAATATTCAATATCTTTCAAAATAACTGAAACATTTATAGTTCGTGAAGAAAAGGTGCTTCTATTCTTCTCTCACATAAAAACTACATGCTTATAAATCTTTGAGGGAAGCTTTTATAGAATCACAGAATGGTTTGGATTGGAAGGGACATTAAAGACCATCCACTCTCAACCCCCTGCCCTGGGCAGGGACACCTCCCACCAGCCCACGGTGCTCCAAGCCCCGTCCAACCTGGCCTTGAACCTCCAGGGATGGGGCAGCCACAGCTTCTCTGGGCAACCCCGGCCAGGGGCTCACCACCCTCACAGGTGACAATTCCTTCCTAATATCTTATCTCAATCTCCCCTCTTCAATAATACACTATATGCTATGCTATATACTGCTCTTAATAGTAATATATTTTACCAGTTCAAGACTTTTTTGCTTATAGGAAAACTACTGGAAAAAATTCCACCAGCCACAGGAAATTTTCAAATAATCAGGTATTCTCAAGGCCTTGCTTATTTATTCAGCTCTTCCATATGCCTCCTACCTTTCTCACTACTTACTTCACGAGTAACTCTAGAGTTTTCAGTGTTGTCAAATCAAGTTGAAACTAAAGAAAAACCAGTGAATCAGGACAAAGATTTTAAAACGGGTATCACGCCTCATTCATGCCCCACAGAAGGGAATGTGCTGTGGGTAACATTTGCTCCCATTCCTTCCTTTCAGCTGTTCAGAACGTGAAAATTGCTGTTGAATGACAGAACCACAGAAACGCTGGTTTAACTCGCCCGGTGACACTGAAGCGCGGGCAGGGACCATGACTCCGCTGTGCACGGTGGGTACACGTCTGCACCAGACAGGCAGCCATTCCCAGCCCCAGACACCGTCTTCACAGGGCGGTTGAAAAGCATCCAGCCACAGAAATAATTAGCAGGAAAGATAAAAAAGATTGTGTGCTCCATTAATATTTGTTTTCACCTGCAAATACAGGTTTCAGTATTTTTCGAACAGCTCACTCTGCACAATAAGCCTGCACACTAACCTTGCTCAACATAATTCAGCTTTTACCATGCTTATTTTGCTTGTGTTCACCCATAATTTCCCTCAGGTAAAAATCTAGATCTGCTGGGAATGTATTTTTCCATACACCATAAGAAGCAATCCAAAACGTAATTCTTTGTAGCTTTCAACAGGAAGAACTGTACTGTTCTTTCTTTTTCTTTGATTTTATTAGAAATCGTTCCACCGAGAAAATGTAATAATGAAATACATAGAAGATGACAAGACAAGGAATTTTATTTTACATGGATAAAATAAAACTCCAAGCAGTGGCTACATTCAGCTATCAAAATAGTGCATATTAATGTTGCATTACATACGCCCACTTTCCAGTCTGTAAAGGTCTCAAAGACAACTACCTTTGCTCCCCTTACTGCAATTATTATTGTCTATATCAGAAATACTCTTGATATAGGTATATAAAACCCTGCTTTAAAGGGCTCGTAAAGTGTTCCTTATACAGGAAAATCTGTGCACGCTGCTTCTGTTTTTTGGGCACAAGGTTTCTAATATATCTCCAAATGCGCCAGCCAAACATAGGTTGACCGTGTCTGTTTATATTATCTCTTCTCTACACTAAGGAGGCAGAAGATTTAGATCTTGAGCCACAGCAGAAATTGTTCTTGTGATTTACGTGCTAATTACGCACGCAAATTGCACCACCACAATCATTCCTTTGTTTGCACGACTTTCTCCTCAGTGCGGATCAGGATAATATTATAATAATATAATAATATAATAATATAATAATATAATAT
>VZSF01006457.1:158488-203829 GCA_013398295.1 Chionis minor
GTTTCAGAATGCAACTATGCTACCGTCTTTTACATAATGTGTTAAGAAAACTCATCCATCCCAGATTTCTATGGAAAAATTAACATGCAGAAAAGAAATATTAAATAAATAAATAAATAATAAACACAGGGAACACATAAGGATTTTCTGGTTTTGCTTTTTTCCTCCTTTACAACGCATTTTCAGCTAGAACACCTAGGACGATTAATCACAGGTAACTGTACCTCCAATGCATTACTGATTAGTCACAGATAATTATATCTTCAATGCGACCAAGCACCTCTGAAGATCATATAACATTTTAATTACATTTTTTCTTAACTTATTCTTCTGAAATATTTTTTCTATCTAATCCTAGGAGACAGGACAGCAGAGCCCAAGCAAAACGCAAGAGAACTACATAAACTTGAACTGGAAAACAAACCAAGAAAATCTTCCATGCCTTCCATGCCTGGCTAGGCATGCATTTTTTCAGATCTAAATTTGCATCACTTGTCACACAGCTTTCATGGACAATCAGCTCAAATACAGTTTCACAGACCATCATGAAACATGGCGATTTACTTCTGAATTTTATTAAGCTGGCCTTACCCTCCCGAAGTCAAGCTGCAGTTACGTAATATTTTAATTGATAAATACCTCCAGCAAAACAGAGAGTATTGAACAAAAAGCAACACATTTTACTTAGATCTACTACCAAAAAAACCCCCAAATTATTCACCACATGCCACAACTTCCTGATCTGAAACTGCTCTCCAAGGCACCACAGAAGAGCAACAGGCAGAAGCGATCCAGCTCCCTTGATATCGTCCCAAGTAGAAACCTGGAATGGTTTTGGTTGGAAGGGAACTTAAAGATCATCTAGTCCCCCCCCCTGCCCTGGGCAGGGACACCTCCCACTAGACCAGGTTGCTCCCAGCCCCGTCCAACCTGGCCTTGAACCTCCAGGGATGGGGCAGCCACAGCTTCTTGGGGCAACCCTGGCCAGGGGCTCCCCGCCCTCACAGGAGAGAATTTCTTCCTCATATGTCATCCAAATCTCCCCTCTTCAAGTTTAAAACCATTCCCCCTTGTCCTGTCGCTCCACCCCCTGATCCAGAGTCCCTCCCCAGCTTTCCCAGAGCCCCTTTAGGGACTGGAAGGCCGCTGAGTACAGCAGACAGACAAGACATTTGAGATGCCATTTAACAAAGGCGCAAATCAGGGGAAGCAACATTTGGGAATTAATCAGCAAAGATCATCCTCGTACTTTGGCCTGGAAAACCTGTTCCAGAAGTCCTGCATGCCCATCCCACCTGATTGCCTCTGTGTCCCAGGGTCGCTCCTGGGATTCATGCCCACTCTGCTCCCACCCTCTGCCCTTACACAGGATCTGCTGGAAATCAGAAGAAATCTTTATCACTTTGCTGTATCAAACGTTAACAACTAAAGCACCTTTCTTAGTCTTGCTGAGGAGATGATTTTTCCTTTAAATTAGATTTCTGTGAGAATGTTTACTATTACAGAATTACCTATTAAGCAACAAAAAAAATTTCTTTTACCACAAAATTAATTCTGAGATCCTGGCTGGTGGATCTTTCCTAGAGTGGAAAAATAAGTAAGTAACACAGTATTTTGATTAAACTGTTATAAGCAACATGATATGTAGAAGAGCAAGAATAATACTCACAGAAAATCTCAAAAGGATTTTCAGGGAAGAGGCCAACTAATTGCAAGAAAACACAAAACATACGCATGTATCCTCTTACAGATTAAATTCCATATCATTTTACTGGATCTATTTTGACTTGACTGGATGTTAGCTAATCAGAAATGACAATACTAATACTAATAATACTACTAAATAATAATACCAATACTGAAAACCAAAATGTTATCCTTTAGGCCTTCACAGTCATTCTGCAGTTACTAATTTCATCAGTTGCTGCACTCAACACGGGATCAAGGCTAAAAGGAATTCTAAAGAGACTTCTGCTTATTTAGATGCAGAATTTCTTGAACTAAATTGAAGCACCCAAAATTGTGCATTCTCACAATTACTGCAATGCATGTTTGCTAGTAAGAATCCCACTGGCCAAAATGACAACTTTAAGCAGCGGGGACACAGCCTGGTTATTCTGGATCTTGAAGGCAGCTCCCACAAAGCCATCTCTTCATCAGATGGCTGCATTCATGTTATCTTGTAAAAAAAAAAAATTAAAAAAAATACATATCCCCGAAACCATTTCTGTGCACTGGTTAGGAGAACTTTGTTACCCAGGGGAATGATGTGATGGGTCTCCTAGAGAAACTGGTGTGTTATGGTCTAGCCAAGCGGTCTGCGCGGTGGTGGGGACCTGGCTGACCAGCTGCACCCACAGGGTGGTGGCCAATAGCTCCTTTTCAGACTGGCAACCTGTCACGAGTGGGGTCCCCAGGGATTGATAGTGGGCCCAATGCTGTTGAGTATCTTAAGTGATCTGGCTGGTGGGATCAAGTGTTCCCTGACGACGTTTGCTGATGACACCAGCCTGAGCGGGGAAGTGGACACTTCAGAAGGGAGAGCCCACCCTGCAGGAAGACCTGGGTAGGCTGGAAGAGGGGGCTAACAAGAACCTTATGAAGTTCAACAAGGACAAGTGTGAGGTCTTGCACTTGGGAAAGCATAATCCAGGAGTGCAACACAGGCTGGGTCAGCCCTGTGGAAAGGGACCTGGGAGTCCTGGTGGACAACAAGCTCAATATGAGTGTGCAGTGTGCTGCTGCGGCCAACAGGGTGCTGGGTTCTGTCAACAAGGGCATCACCAGCAGAGATAAAGAAGCCGTTATCCCACTCTGCTCAGCTCTGGTCAGGCCACATCTGGAATCGTGTGTTCAGTTTCTATCCCCACCATACAAGGGAGGTGTGGCCAGGCTGGAGAGGGTCCAGAGAAGGGCCACCAAGATGATCCAAGGACTGGCAAGCCTACTGTATGCGGAAAGGCTGAGAGAACTGGGTTTGTTCAGCCATGAGAAAAGAAGGCTCAGAGGAGACCTTATGGAGATCCCCTTCCTGCAAGGACTCACACGGAAAAGACGAGGGGTCATGGGAACAAGTTACTCTTAGGGAGATTCTGATTGGACACAAGAGGAAAATATTTCACACGGAGAACGATCAGTCGCTGGAATATTCTCCCCAGGGAAGTGGTGCATTCCCCAGCACTGGGCAATTTTCAGATTCACCTGACCAGAGTGCCGGGCCATCTCAGCTAGACCGGGCTTGTGCCAAGAAAGGCTGGACCAGATACTCCTTGAGGTCCCTTCCAGCCTGGGATTCTATTAACATCTCAGCAACCTGCAGCCAGAAGCCGTTCTGTAAGGTCTCAGGCCTCCAAAATTCTCCCTCTGGAGAAATATAACATCACCCAATTCATCCCAACAACTAAAAAGGAACAAAAGATTTACCTTTGCTACACCTAACCTAACTGACTGTGCTCTGATTCTCTAATTTGCAGACAGCAAGTCATTAAAAGAATGTGACCTGAGTTCTTTGGGTGATATTGGGATTATCTCATCACGGACATGAAAAGTCCCTACATAGACAGGCTCCACACACAGGCCAACAATGACAATGATTAATATTGCAGCATAAAAATCCAGTTTTCCATCTCATTTACTACTACATTTTGTTTTCAGGTTATACACAGAACTTTCAGCAAGATATAAAAAGTTATAAAATCCTTAAAAGGTGTTTCAAAACAAAAATGAAAAGAAAAATTACATAAGTATAACAAAGTGGTCTGAAAACGGAGCCTTAAGAGACTGCACAAACCAAACGTGTACGTGAGGAAGCTTTTAGTGACAGAAGATGCACAGTTTTATTGCCATCTTTAAGAACTGATGTTTTCTTATGTGGCTAAATGCAGAAATAGTTGAAATTTAAGTGGTAAGGGTGAGATATGTGGTCCTTCATCGTAATTTGAATTCCAGAAAATATTTGGACGCTTGTCTGAAGTCATTAAAGCAAAAGGAATAGAGTGGTGAAAGGGTAAGCAACTAGCTTTGTTCAGCTCAGTTCTAACTAGCATTTTTTTTCCTTAGTCGACTCCCAGAAATAAAATTGAACTGATCAACTGCTTATTTACTCTACCCTGTATCAATAAAAGATTGTTCTGCACTTGTATGAGGAAAGTACAGCGTTACAGACACATTGCTGTAAAAAGCCTTTTTCTAAACTAATTTAAGTCAATTCTTTGAGAAACTTTAGTTAGAAAGTTTAGAATTACAGGACCAATGTGAATTCAAATGTCTCATGGAATGCAAGGATTTTTTCTTTTAAGTTTGCAAAACCTCCTTGGCAGCAGCACCAGTATTTGTTAAAACAGAAAATTGCACAGTAAAGGTTTTTTTTTTTTCAATGGGAAAACTAGTATGACTTTCAAAGACCTGCTTTAAAAATTCATTTACAAATACCTTGTTCATTCTTAGTGCGTATACAAATGGTAAAGTTCTTTCTCTTCCCAATTATTTTCATTCGAAGTATGGGGATCTGTAGATTACATGGCATTGTAATAAAATATGATGCAAATGTACATGATACAAAATCCCTCCCTCCCCTACTCATATTGATACTCTCTTTTTCTGAGTAATGGATAATAATAGCTAAACCTGAACAAGGGCAACAGAATTTGTAATTTTTCTATACTGTTTATAAATTAGTTGTAATTTCATCCAGAACTGTCCCTTGTTTTTATTAAGCACTCAAAGCTCCAGTTCTAATGGCAATGTTTAAAAAGCTGCATTCCCTAGAGAAAAAACTCAATTCAGCAAGATCTCTAATAATCCATCACAGTACCTTCTGTATCAGAAATATAATTTATATCTGTATTTTCGTCATATGCACTGAACACATTTCTTCAGTTATGTTCAAGGTAATAAAATCTCAAATGGATTGCTTAAATGGGTTGCAAATAATTCAGTTTTAATGCACGGTGGTAGTAATATGAAATCTGTAACTTAGTCAAAAAGAAATATTATTTCAAGAAACCTGCAAAAGAACAACACCGAGCTCTTCAAACACCCAAATTTAGCAAATCCACCTGGCAGAGAGATCTATAATTTCTGTGTTACTATCACCTGGTATAATAAACTTTCAAAGCCAAATTAAAGATGTACTTTATATCTGAGCTAAATTATATTAAAATTAAGTTTTCAACTAAGCTTAAAGACATCCAATGTAAATAAACATGGTTTTAATTCTCAAAGCCCGTAGCATGGCAACTTAAACAGCAAGCGAGGGGAGGTCCTCTCTTTCTCTTAGATTAGGAGTCACATGTATGTAGTTATTTATCCCACAGATAACAAGAATGCTTCTGTTTTGTTTCATCCTTCTTAACTCCACTGAAATCTAGAGGAAGAAAAAAAAGGGCTACCTAGAGCCCCTTTTCCTGGGTAAGTGAATCACAGCTGGATATGGCTGAATATACTTTCTATATACTTCTATTACAATGCCCAGCATGGAACAGAACGAAACGAAAAATGTATCCGCTGAGTATATCTAAAAAAAGTAAATCTGAATTAACCGGCGCATGCAATGATTTCATCCTGTCTTTCAACAGTTGTATTTCAACAATACTCAATGGTGGGAGTACAAAAATTCATCTTCTGTCATATTGGACTGTACTCTTTTATCAACGCTCAAATGGCTTGTTGACGTCCTTTTGTTGCACGTATTCTCCCGAATTATTTGCTGAACCTGGATAACTTTCTAAGGAATGATGCAAAGGGCCAGCTACCCTACACCACCAAACGAGCACTGGGAAGCAATCCACCCGACCAGCACCGTCCGGCACAACGCTGACCTGAGCTGTGGTGACAGCAGAAAATCAGTGGCTTGGCAGTCAAGTCTCGTTACGAGTCATGATCAAAGGCCTGGATGTCACGTAGCCAAGGGACCTTCCAAGCTTCACCAAAGGCTGCACAACATCCCAAAGAGCTACTCTGCCTCTCTTTCCTACTCTGTAACTCAACACCACAGGGAACCTAGCTTGGATTGACTGGAAATACATTTTTAAAGCAAAACACCTCATTCTCTTTGCCAATCAGACAGGAAACTAGCCTTGCTTTTCGTCACTTTATTTTCTTCTTCTTCTTTGATGGACAGTTAAATGATCATCCTGCATGCTGTATGCTTCCTTTAAGGCATCAGTGTCACCTTTCCCAGCCCTGCCAATTATAATTCTAATGAAGAACTAATTTAAGCAAAGCTCCTGGCTGCACATCTCACAGCTGTCAAAGAAATTGGCTCAGTTACTATTTAGGTACCCACACAAGGCTCCATTTAGTAAGGTATTGAGCATGTGCTTGACTGCAAATATGTGGCTTGTCTCATCAACTTAAAATCAAATTAACACTGTAACGTCAATACAATATACAGAACACAAGGCAGACAGCCAGAGCTAGGTGACATCACACCAGAATTATTTCCAAATAGTACAGCCTCACCCTACACCTCAATTCATTGTTTTCTTGGGTAAACATCCATGAAAAAAATTTAACTTCCTGTAATTTAACTGAGAGGGAGCAGTAGTAGCTTCGGGATGGTTTTAGGCCAATGTCTTTTTTTTTTTTTTTTAATTTTTTTTACTATATGGTGCATGAAGCCCCTTAGAAAGCTCTCCCCATCTCCCTGCCCTTTTGTCCCCTACAGCCACCATCGTCTCTGCTCTTCCTTAAGCTTCAATTGTTTGACAGTTGTATCACAGGAGTAGCTGCAACCCCTGGTAAGAATCAGACCCTGGCTGGCTGCGCTCTGTGAGGAACAACTATCAATGGGGGCACAATCTGGAGGTGTTTCTACCACCAGACGTGGTGCTGAGGGACATGGGGTAGGGGTGGGTTGGGCAGTGTTGGGTTGATGGTTGGACTCAATGATCTTAAAGGCCCCTTTTAACTTAGATGATTCTCCAATTCTGTTTATAAATGCCCGTGCCAGTTTTGTTTATACACGTCCAAGAGGATAATGCTTCTACTGCGAGCTGAATGGATTATCAACTGAAAACCTTGGAAGGGGGATGCTTGAGAAGATGCTTGAGAAGATGCTCTCTTTCTACAGGTACTGTTGCAGCCTGCAACATAAACTAATGCCACTTTTCCACACAAAGTATTAATTAAAATATTTTATGTATATGCATGTAAAAACTTATATATTCACACCTTTCAGCAAAGCTACGAACACAAACAAATACTCGTATTTGTGGGACGCTGATGATTATGACAATGTACAGAAAACCGCGTTGTGATGAGCTGTTATAGACTCTTCAGCACATTAGGTTCATTGCTGTTTAATGAGACAAATCTTAATCTAGCAGTTAATAAGTATTAAAGTTACTGACACAGAGCAGTCGCTGCCTGAAATACAAATCAGCCAGGCATAACACAGTCAATCTTTGTAATCTTAAAAAAAAAACCTGCTGGCTGATTTAACACAGACAACATTTGTCAGCTTCAAAATCACTCCGAGGCCAAAGGGACAGGAATGAAACAAACTAGCTGCACAAATGCCATTCAAAAAAGAAGCGTTTGGTCAATTAATTCAAATGGTGCGCCCATTATATGTACTTTATGTATCGTGTATCTGAGATTTATGTGTTAAATAAATTAACGATTCATTATTGCTCATAAATAGGGTATAAACATGTTATATGTACCAATAACACATAGATGATGATTGAAACTCTTACGGATGTTTATAACTATGTTTTTGATCGGCTGGAAACCATAAGAGTTTGTACGAACACGTGTTCTATGCAACTTTTAGTACTGTCGTTACAAAGCAAATGGCAATGCCGTGGATCATAAAGCTAGGAAGTAAGTAGCCTTTTCATCCCTCTCCCCTAGAGTCCATAGACTCAATCCCTCAGCCCTTCTCCTCGGCCTTGAACAGAGCTCTCTCTCCCAAATGGAAAACTGCCACCAAGCATGCACTGAAACGTAATTCTTCCTCACTCACAAAGAGATTGAGTTACACCGGGCTGTGAGCCACATCTTTTTTCTTTTTTCAGTGCATTATCCAAACCCTACAAGCTCACAGAACATTCCTCCACGAATTTTCTCTGCACTCATCTCTTTAATTGGAATGCTCTACAAACCTTTTACCTATTTTAAAGGTATTTACGGTTTTAAATATCCTCATTTTAGAGAAGGTAGTATCTTCCTTGTTTCAGGTGGTGGAACAGAGGAACAAAGAGGTTATTTGCCAAGTGACTGTTCAGTTTGGTACTCAGAATAACATTAATTTCTCAGAATACTTACGTTTATAGAGCTCTTTACAGAATCAAAAGTCACTTTAGCGTTGGTATTTCCAGTTGTGTGGACTTAACACTTGGAAATAACAAAACCACAGTTAGAGCTAGGTTGTGAATACTTTGATCTCAGGAGATTTTCGAGCAGCTGCACAGGACATAGAGGCAAGAAGTAGATGAATAAAATACCAAATATTCAGCTGCCTTAGATGATCTCTGCCTTGCAATTCTTCCCACTCCTGAAGCGGACAGGATGTGTGGGTTGGGCGGCTGTTAGCTGATAGTAGAACCCAAAAATCCTGAGTTCTTGGATATAGTAGCGATTAAAACTTTCTTTTACTTGGTATTCCATCGCCCTTGCTCTTTATTCTACATCATATGCAACTTCTGATCTCATGTCCTCCTGTTTTCATCACTTTTACTCAAAAGCCTCTCTGACTTCATCTGCACCCTCTACCCTCAGGCTGGCTTCATCCTGGCTGCTTACACCCCTTGAGCCCCTACTTGCCTGAGAAACCACCAAAGCCGATAATTTTGCTGTTCGCTTCAAAACCAGGCGAGAGCAAGCTCCTGGCTCCGGGGGTGAGCAGGGGGGACACAGCGTGGGCTCCCTCTTCTCTCCCCATCCTTCCTCTATCCATTTCCACCACCCCTCTCCAAGAGGGAATCTCTTGATCTCCTCGAGATACTCCTCGAGGAAACAAACACCCACAGGTTGTCGTGTGTATCTATTACCCAAAAGGGGAGAATAAAGTCAACTAAAGTAGCAGAAAAAAGAATTCTAGCAAGCTCCAGTCTGAAATTTTGAATATTCTGAATATTTACATCTGGCAATAAACCCATAATCCTTTAATGGAAGCATTAGATAATGTTATATATGACTGTCACTTCCACACCTGAGAAAGAAAAACAGATGAAGAAATAGATGATGACGGGGCAGACACTCATCATCCTTCAGGATGATCCAAATAATCCAGTCATGACTAGTTATGAGGAAGACTGTTCCATGGAACTAACGAATGCCATCTTGTATATTTTTCAAAATATATATGTGAATATGTACAACACTTTAAAATGCACTATTTAGACTTCTCTTTAGTGTACTTAACTCCTTAACCCCATTTAAAAACACCAACCTGTGAATCTATCAATAAGCAGTTTTGCAGACATAAATAAAATGGAAATGGAAGTGTTTGTGAATGAACTTAGAGTAAACAATTTAAAAGTATCTTTTACTCAGCCAGTGCAAATTTACACATTGAATTTTTTCATTCATAACGACTTTAAAGCTGCAGGTCAGAAGCAAAGCAGCACATTGCACACTTTCTCAAGCCGACAACTAATAATATTAACGATAACAAAATGAAATTTTTTAACTGGATCTGAGTTGTTAACTTTCATTCTACCAAGATCTCCTGTTAACTTATGTATTTCTTTTGAACAGAAACACCTGTAGCCGCCAACTTCTATTGCCTTCAAAAAGACCACCTATTGAAAACCCAAACCACCTCCCACTAGAGCTAAACAGCATTTATTACTGACTCCAGCAGAAAGGGAAATCTCAGCGAGCGTTCAGTGAAGTGACAATTTTTAGAGTAAAGGAATGAATAACCGTATCAAGAAAAATGACTCAGCCAGACAGATTAGAATCTAGTGAAAGTTCAATCTGCGTTAAGCATGCATTTCATTTTCCCTCTCTACATAAAGTGGGAAAATCATTTATTCTTGTATATTCAAATACCAAAAGACATTTACAACTAATATATGATAGGCAGACAAGAAAATTCCATGTCAAGAATGCAGACCCTGAAATCATGTTTCATATTGCTCTTACTCAACTGCTGCTTTGCCATGAAAGACTGTTTTCCTTCTAGTTTCACAAAGGTTCATCTGCAAGATACTTCGGTACAATTATTTTCATTAAAGTTTATAGTTTACTCAAAACTAGATAGGATGCTGAAGTAAATCTTAACTCTTTCCTATTTAGATTTCCTGCCCCTTTTCCCTTTTGTATTTTTTTTTTTTTGCCACTAAGTCTTGTTTCAATGGAAAAAATTTAAATTTTTTGGAATTGTGGATTGCTGCACAAAATTAGAATGTTCTACTAATTCTGTGTTTTTTTGAACTTTTTGAGCTAGAAGCAATGCTTTTTTTCTTAGCTAAGATAAACAGAAGGATGAGAAGGTAATAGGTAGCACTGCAAAGAGTTCTCCAAGAGCACAGAACACGAAATACAATTATTATGCATCACAGGATTTTTTTTCCTCCCAGAAATCTAAGCTAGGGAACTAGTTTTAAGACAGGCACATGAAAAAAACAAGAAAAGATCTTTGAAAGAGCAAAGGTAATAAAAAGGGGAAAACATGCTAAAAAACAAAAATAAAGCTGCCATTTAACATTTTTATCCTAACAGTGACAGATGCCTATAAATATTTTCTTTGAATCACTGATTATGAGGCTAAGACCACCTACAAGAAGCCAATATACAATATCCTGTACAACCTAAACCTTCCCTGAAATTGCAGTAAGATTCTAACTTAGAGTCTTTTAACTTTTTTTTTAAACTTTTTAGAAAGAAATCGAGTATTCAAGATTTCAAATTCAGAACGAAACATATCTACAGGTGATTTGCTCGAAATATGAAATTCTGCAGTATACTCCTAGCCCAAATAGAACCCAAATAGAACCAATTTCATCCCCACCACTGGAATCTTCCAATGCCCTTCTCTAACTTTGAAGGGGGAAACGCCTACAGTTGTTGAGTTTGGTTTATGTTGGCTTTGGAATTTTTTATTATTACAACTGCTATTTTTTTTCCAAATTCCAAATACTAAGGAAAGGAAACATTATACACAAGATAGAAAAAGGCAATCCAATCCTGAAATAAGAAAGCATTGCCCAGAAGCCACCATCCATGATGACTAGCTCTCATTTGTCACACATCTCCTGCTCTGGTTTGCTCTCCAGCAGGAGAGCTCTGTAGTTCTTCACAGTTACTCCACTGTGATGGGATCCTCTCTAATCTCACATTCCACAGCCAGAAATATCCACCTTCCTGGAAATTTTTTCACTGATGCACTTCCAGAAAAAGAAATCAAACAAAACAGAGCAAAAATCAAGACGCCCATGTATCATATTTAGAAAGCAACCATAGATATAATAAAACAAGTTCAAAAGAAAATTTCACAAAAGTATCAGGACTGTGGCAGTGACGACAGTGTGCTTTAAATTTTGTTTATAATATGCAAGATCTATGTTGGATTTTCCTTATTTAAAAGATTTGTAGTCATCTTATTATGGTTAAGCAAAGGAAAATTCCAGGTAGTGTGCTAGTCTGTCTTTGAGCTACAGATGCTTTGTCTCGTATTCTCAAAAAGCTTAAAAGCTTTCTAATGTAACATATCATCTTATCAAATATACTGGTGATTTAAAGCCAGGTCACTACAGAAAGTGAACAACAGCTGCTTTAGGAACACACAGTTGTTATTATCATACAAATAACAGACATTTGTCTTTTTTACAGCAGCGGTTTTTACTTAACATTGCTGTTATAAGTCCCATGGTGACACTGGTCAAATACGTCTTGGTGAATATTAGATCCATTTTCATTTTATCTTCTTCAATTTATAAGTCTCCTTACTCATTCGGTAAACATGAACTGAACTGTATTAACTCCTACTTGATAAAACAGTTTACCATTATGTCTAACTTTATTTAAAAAACCCTTTTTTCTTTTTATTTCTTTCTTTTTTTTTTTGTAGAGGGCAGGAAAACGTGTAAATTTTTACACTGAAATTAAAGTCACAAGAGTTGCAAGCCACTATTTTTTTTTTAAACTTGAAGCTGTCAAAATTAATCCATTGCAGCCTTTGTGCACTAATTTAATTAGGTTAGCACAGTTATCTCCAGAAGTAAGCCTTTTAGTGTTTAAAAGAGGTCACAGTCTCAGGAAGTCTTATTGAGCTCCTGTACAGTCTCTTTATTGCAACGCTGTGCTAAGAGTGATCTATTTTACTCCTGGGAAATAAAAAAAAAAAAACAAAGCGGAAAGGTGAACAGAGAAAGGTTTGAGACAAAAAAAAAAATCAAAACAAAGACAAGCACATTAGAATAAAATAAAAAAAGTGTGCTAACGTAAAATATATGTATCTATAAGCATCCATACCATACTTATCCTTCAGTATTTATATAACTTAATTTAGGTTAAACTCTGTTTTTTTAAAAAAAACAACAAACAACTGGAGAATTTGTCTTTTCTACTCTATGAATTTTTCTGTCTATGGCAATTATGTCTGGCATTGGGAATGCAAAGGTGAGTCCTCCCTCCTGCCTTTGCACCACGTTTCCCCCAGGCACACACCTCCACCCCGGCTGCGGGGAAACCCCTCGTTCCGTGGGAGAACCAAGCCCCGTCCCACTCAACAGCGCTGGAGCTCTGGGAAAAGGCCACGGGTGGGATCCCTGCAATTGGAATACAGGGAAAAGTTTGAAAATGGAAGAATCCATCACTCTTGTGGCCTAACCTCACCCATACAAACTGCGAGTGGAGAATCTATTTCCTTCAACTGCCACCAGAATTTTTTTGAGGTAGTGGAGGAGCCACGCAGAGCCCTACACAGTCTGGCAAGAAGGAATTTTGACTACCTTAAGAGGTATTTTGAGCTACACTTTCACTGCCCAACCCCAACCCTTCCATAAAATGTTGTTCATTAAAACCAATCTGTTGGAAGGGAAATGAAGATTTTCACAGATATTTCACATACTTTTGGTTGGATTTTACAACGTTTTCGCGTTTTCAAATGGATGTCTGAAATTAAGCTATTTTTCTTTTAAAATTACTTTTGTATTAAAGGAGATTTAAATAAAGCCAAAATTAAAATAAAATCCACACAGAGGAGTTTTTGATAAAGGCAAGTAATATCTTTGAATTAACAATTTGTAAAAGAGACTGAGATTTCAAAACTTCCGCTGTTTCAGGAAAGTTGTACATGGAGTGCCCAACTGGTGCCCCTCGTATTTTAAGACAGTGAGAAAACAAGGCAGGGACAGTCGCTGGTTCATTATGTAATTAACCATTGCTGGTTTTCTCTGATGACTTCTAAACAAAGCATCAAGATGAAAACAACCTTGCTGCTCTGCCTCGTGCATTACCCGTTCTGCCCGGGGGTACTTGAAGAGTACCGAACTTTTCATTTGCAATTCCATATATTGGCTGGATCCCAGCCAAGCTTTTTCGGTACCTGGACTCTCTCTTCTCCAAATGTGCAACACAGAAAAACCAACCGAGAGCCCTAAACATCACATAGGGCGGTTTAGGTACTCAAGGATTTGGTAGAGTGTTGTTTCGCAGACCAAATCCTCAATGTATATGAAACGAAATAGGCTAAAATATTGAATTTTAAGTGAATTTTAGTTATTCGGATTAGATGTCAACACCACTGAAAGCGCACCAACAAGCGGAAGATCAACTGCTTAACTATGTGTAAGAGAAAAACTCACATTTTAATGAGGGTTTGCAGCCAGATGTCATAGAAGCCAAACCAGGACGCAAGTTTTCTATTGAATTTTTCGAAACAACGTTGGTTTGAGAATTTCCATGTGACTGGATATTATCCAACATGGAAAGTTACAAATTTCTCTGTTTGCCAAGACATACAAAACCCCAAGTAAACTGCAAGCAACTCATCCATAAATTGTTGTGATAAAAATACTTGAATTATCTGTACTTTGCTGATAACATTGCAACACCGTTGCTATGGATTTATAACGCTCTTTCCACAGTTTCCTAAAGACAAATCCTTTAGTCTTTTTCAATACACATAGCCAAATCTAACAGTGCTTGAGTGCAGAATGCAGGAAAGTTCTCTCCAAAGCCAATGATCTCTTCCCTACGTGAGGATTTCCGAGCTGTGTGTGCTGCAGGCAAACAGCAGCGGGGAGCGCCATGAAAAATGCTCTAACTGCTATTCTAACCACTATAATTGACTCTAATTCCACATGCCGCAGATAAATATCAGGGGAAATTTTCAAAATGATGCTCAGATCCCTGTTAGTCACTCCACCGCCGCCTTATAAAAAATAGAACCTGATATTCAATTCCATTTTAATTCAGAGAGCGTATCAGAACGTTCGGTGCAATCTCAGAAAGGTTTTTGCCAATTGCTTTTCAATCACGGATTAATTGGAAATCAAGCTAGGTTACAGCCACCAGCACAAGGAACGAGAATTCAGCTGCTTCCAGGGATTTCATCTGCTTCCCGGCCTAGGGGAATTCATCCAAAGAGATGATGGGAAAAAAAAATACCAATTTGCAGCAAAGGATTCCCTCGTGGAGCTCACAACACTCGCTGGGCACTGCCAGTAGAGATGCTTTTGCAACAGCAAGACGCTCCTGGGGGGCAAATTTATTTTATTTATTGAGCATTTATTGAGTATATTAAAGGGTGTTTCCAGTACCGGCAATGCCACCGGGTTGCCTTAAATCTGGCACCCAAAAGATTCCAAAGAGACATCACTGACCAGCTTCCGTACTGAGCGGGCGGGCACATGTAGAAGCTAGAGGTAACATCTCTCTTTTAAAGGTAGGTAATTTCACGTATGGCTCTGCTTGTCCTTAGTTCAACATTGCATACCAAGAGAAGGTTTCCATAGCCAAAGATATACGCTAAAAATAAATAAATGAAAAGATTTTACTCGCTTTTCTACGTGATGAACACCACAACACTACCAAAATTTGTTCATCAGACTTGGAAATCTGAAAATTCAGGCCGCTACCAGTGGACTCAGCTTTCCAGACGATTGGAGAGTCTGGGTGAAGTCACATCTCACACTTCCCGTTGAGACCTTTGAAGAGGATTTCAGTGCTCAAAGCCAAAGCTGGAGGACTCCCCAAGCAAACCAAGAAACCAGGTCACACAAGATCCAAGGCAACGCAGATGAAATGGGCACTTGGACGTAGTAGAAAACTATGGTTTTCTTCTTTATGGCATCATCTGCCAGTAATTTTTAGAGTACAAACTCTTCTCCTGCAACACAACGGGCTAACTTCATAAACCCTTGAAATGTTGTGAATCCAGACTACAGAAATAACTTTGTTGATTAGTGCTTGTAAAAAGAGACTCGGAGGAAGGACGATGGGTGCAAAAGGAGAAAGAAACCCATTCCTGAAATTGGAGAATTCCAACCCTGCAGTGCAATGAGATACGGAGGGAAAGTGGCCCAACGTTACCTCCACTCACACCAAGTGGCCTCCAGGAAGCCGTTATTAGAACCAGCAGACTCACAACAGGATTTTTTGGAAGTTGGCCTGTGTTTGGACTCTGAGCCATGGAAAAATGGCATGTATATAGTAAAAAGCAATTTGCATGATATGAGGAGTTGTATAGCTTTATGAGAATTAATTGCCCATTAATGGGAAGTTCTTCATGGAGAGATAAGCAAAGGAAAAAAATTCCAGTTTCCATAAAATGCCAAACATAACATAGAGAAACTCATATATGCTGTCAGTATAGAAGACTTCCACTTTTTTCTAAACATTTAGACAGGTTACTCTGCTTACATTCATCAAATATTTAAGTTTCGTATACCTCAAGCGCTGGCGAGAGAGGCCCAGCAAAACAGGGCCAAACAGGATGATTTTCGTCACACCATCAAATCAAACAAACTTTCCTGCAGGTCAGGAAAGCGGAAAAACAGGGAGTTTGGTGGTACATTTTGCCAACAAGCCCTAGTAAGCGAAGTACAAAAAAAATTCCTAGTGAATCTGGAAGTATGTCTCCTCCACTGACGGAAAACCGCTCACTTCCCCAAAGCCCAACTGGCACCAATGTCCATATGAGCTCATCTGAATGACCTTCTCTTTTCTCAAATAGCACCTTCCGGGGAAAAAAACCGCTCTAAAAAGACATGAAAAGGTCAATATAATACTTTGGATGACAATAAGGAACCTGGGAATCCTTCCAAAGCTCCGGCATACCTTCAGACAGCAAGTGTACGCTTCAGATCCTCTCTACCAACATCTCATAAATAAGCTGGAGACCTCAGCAAGTATCTAATGCGGCAGGGCAAGCGCAACAACGGCAAACTGCGAAAGGCACGGCGGGGTGCACCTTCAGCCAAAGGTCCTGCATTCTAGTAAAAACTCATTCTTTGGGAGAGCAGATGGTCTTCCAGCATGCGCCGCTTTGCAGCTCTGCTGAGGGAAGGCTTTTTTGTGGGATTTTTTTTGCTGGGTTTATTTATTTATTTTAAACCTTACTACAGCTTCAACGACTCCTACCACAGGCTTCTGAAGAACTCCGCTGGCTCAACGGGCTTCAAAATGACACTAAAAAAAGATGACAGCTCCTTTTCTAGGTAATGCCCACTCCCACACACCTACAGCTAGGGTAGTTGAGCATCACCAACACGTTCGTTCGCATTCTGCTCCGTATGCAATTTTTGTCAGAGTAAACAGGCAGGGCGTTGCCTGGGAGTCTTGGTACCACGTTTATTTGTGGTGCAGCGTTAAGGTACGCTGTCACGCAAACAGATTCCCAGCCTGAAAGGCTTCTCGTGGCCATTGAACTGGTGTCCAACTCCAGGTGGACCTCAAAACCACCAAATATGTTCCAGTCAGCTTTTTCCGAGACAAAATTTTACACATGTACTTTCTCACAAAGAAGAGAAGGATTGTAAGTCCTCATTAGAAACGTATATTTAAGTTTTATTCTGGTTACAGAAAAAGAGGCTAATAGATAGTATTTCTGGTTTGTGTTCTGGAGACCTCTAGGAATGTCTTTTGTGAGGGATAAAGAGAATCTTCAGCTGACTGCCAGCCAACAGAGACAGGATATTTTAAAGGTCATCAACAGCACGTTACAGGTCCTCATGAGAGGACTATTTCTGCACTCACCAGTGCCCTCGTCTTACAAGGATGAGACAAACACGAATGCAGAAGTTACGTGAAAATAAGATCAGTAAAAACGACGACGCCAACCAGGACAAACACAAAGCTAACTTGTCCTACGTCACAATGTGGAGTGGAACAGCGTTGAAATTGCAGAAATACATTACCGATATTTAAAACAATGTTTAAAAATTAATCCTATCTTTAAGAGGTTGGAAAAATTAAGCAAACATGAAAAGCTAATGCGCAGCAAGCTCTCTTGTGTAAAAAAAACCCAAAAAACAAAACCAAACCACACAAAAAAACCCCAAGACGTTTTAAGAATCTTCTAGTAAAACCCACACAACATCATTGTCTCAGTAAATGAAAAACAAACTTGCAGCAACATTGGCTGCAGAATATGAACTTACCGCTTGTCAAAATCCGTTAAAATGTTCCGAGCTATTTCTGCTCTGCAGTTTGCATTTCCAAACCTATACCCTTGTCTTTCACTGCGCTGGGTTTTAGCCGTAGGCATTTGTGTGACAACGGTAGGTAGGAGAGAGATGTACAGGACTGAAAGTCTCTAGGAGCTGCACAATCTAGATTAGTTTTTAAACCTCCAGTAATACTCACTTTTTTTTCCTGAAACTCTAGTACTTTATACAACTGTGGGAACACACTTGCAGATAAGATTACCTAAAAAAAAAAGATCCTAAAAGGGAAACACGGGCTAGATAGGTCACTGTGATTTTCTCTATCAAAAGCCAAATACACACACGCGCCTTCATGATTTCTGCTATGAGAAAGAAAAATTATCACCAAAACCTGGATTATTTGACAATACTTCTCCTACCTGCAGCAGGAGAATTATTTTTATTTTTTTTAGTTAAACCCTCATGAACTTGTATATCTTGCTTTAGACTCAGGAAGGAAAAAAGTCGTAACAAGCAGACAAAACACAGCAAAAAAAGGTCATGGAAAGGAAGACCCAGAAATGATATTTCCAATACTAAGGAATGCATGTACATTTAATATGTTTCGTAGAAACCTTGTCAGAATAATTAAAACATAATTCCATGTTCTTCCCTGAAAAATTTTTGGGCCAAGGTCACTAACTAAATTCAGGCAGGTTAATCAGATCTCAGCAGAGATCCTTTAGTCCCCTTTTATTTCAAAAGACGATTTTCATAATTTCAGTACTTCATATGAATTGATTTTTTCCCGCAGTATTCCATCCCCTGCATCCTCCACATCCCCACTTTTACTCTGTGATATCAAAGTACTTTAACATTTTTATTCTTTTCAATTGCGCAACATTAACCTACAGCATGCTGAGACAAATGAAGTCACTCCAAAATATGTAATAACTTCACTACTTTTGCTTTGCAGATCAAGAAAAAAAAAGATTCTAGAATGCAGGAGAAAAAGCATGGCACTGAGACGTCAGTGTTAACATGATGCTGATAACTATAAGTACACATTTTTGTCTTGAACCTTTAAAGAAAAGCTTACAGGCTTGCTGATAATCTAAAAATAACTGATTTTTCTCTTCAGTAAAACTTTGCCTGATCAGTACTTTTTGTTTTAAAAATTCATTCCAAAGAGGCTAGTTTGACGGGAATAAAATATTTTGCAGGAATATCTCTGTTTTGATTAAATTTTCTTTGCAAAATTTCCTTCTGTCATTTCAGACTGGAATTTCTGCCCAAAGGTACGGCAGAAATGCAGAGAACTGCCTTGCAGTTACATTCAAAGCAGAGATGTGAATATTTCAGAAGGTGGACATTTAGTTCTCACAAACTATATCTATTTTTTCATGTTTTTGCGAACTTGACTTGTACATTGATAAAAAAAAAAAAATAAATTCTGGAGTTCCAAATCCTGGAGACTGGAAAGCCTGTTGCCTGCTCAGATCTTCTAAAAAAGTGACCATTCAATACGTCCCGCACAATAAGACTAATAGAGCAGTTGCAGCTGGAGTTCACAATTGGAAAAATTACTGTATCACAGTAATTCCTGGAATTCTAAACCATACAGACATACTGTGCCCTAAGGTCAGGTATGGTCAGCAAAGCAGCTGTGTCGTCCCACGGCAACACAAGCCCCCGTAACCCACCTGAAGAACCCACTTGGTTGTTGGCCTACGTTATTTCCAGCGTACAGTGATAAGAACAGACAAGCATTTTGTTCTTTTTTACACGTGAAGCAAGATCAGAGATGTCTCCAAGAGCTGCAGTCATATTTTAACGTCTTAGTTCTTCTTTATGAGTACCATCAATTTACAGTAGGTCCTCTGGACACATCCCACTAGTTCTTGTATCATTGTGACAAGAAAATTCTGAATCCTCACAGAAAGTCTTCTCTCACAGAGCAGGTGGGTCAGCTAGGTAGCTCAAATTGAACTTGAGTTATACACGTACACTGTAGCTTTTATAGTAAGCTTCTTTTCTCTCTCAGCAGGCTTAATAAGCTGCAATTGTTTATTTTCCTGACCTAACCTGATAAACAGCTGCAGTTGGTTTAATTTGAAATGGCCTATGCAAAGGTGAAGGAATGCTTTAAAGATAAAATACATCCAATATTTTGTAAGGAAGGGAACAGAGACGGCGGCACTCAAAGTAAACGGAAAATAGAGTTTACTCCTGCACGAAACTCATCAAATATTTACCTCCCTCAAGTGTACAATATCCATGGAATTGCACAAGCTGAAAATACTTTCCCTATTAGTACGCTGGTTTTAGCATAAATTGAGTTCTCAGGCATGGTTTTGCTATCAGATCTCACACGTCTAAGTTCGGTTTTGCGCTAATGGCAAATGTTGATGGTTCACATTAGGCGTGACTAAACCAACGTTGATAAAGCCAAAATATTCAAAGTAAAAGAAAAGAAGAGATAATAAGACTTAGTTTACCAAAGAATAAAACTATTGAAATTAAATGGCAACTCTTTGTTCAGCGTCGCCAAGAATGGAAGAATGGCCACAAAGTGACTTTTGTTAATACTTTCAAATTCCTGTGCAGACAAACCCAATCAGTACATAAATTACTGAAGCAATCAATGATTGCGTAGGCAAAGCATTACCATACTCCTTCAAAAAGTGCAGGATCCAGAGAAGTTAAAGGGGTAGTACATTTAGGTGTAACTCCCCATCCTTCCCTATTCCCACCCGGCTACATGGTGACTTCACACCCTTCTTCCTCTTTCTGGGTTCTCTACTTCAAGCTCCAAGCATTGGGATTTTTTCTTTTTTTCCATGGAGCCGGATCCATGAGCTCTTTTTTTCCACTAGTTCTGAATTTTATCTCTTCTGCCAAGGTTGCAGAGTGATGTGGAATAAATGAACACCTGCTCTTGAAAAGGAAGCTATCTGAACGTCAGGCTTTGGCAGGATCAGCAGAGAATATGCGTGTCACCCAGAAAATCTGTTCCGATGGCCAGTTGCCAAGGCCTTTGTTCCCAGTGAAGCACAGGTTAAAGCTGCTGTCAATAATTTGTCTTTAGAAGACAAAGAATCAAGGAGAGCCCAGCCAAAGTGAAATAAACCCCCAACATTCAGAACCCATGCATTTGGGAAAATTAAAAAAAAAAAAAAATTGCAAAGAAAAAGATTTGAGTTCCTTCTTTTCTACTAGTTCTAAACAGCTAGAAATAGCTCATTTTCATTGATATATCGAGCAATGATTCAGTCAGAACTGAGTCATGAGTTCATTATTGTCCTTAGGGAGGAAAAATTGGTCAATGTACTTTGTAACAAACAGACTTTGATGGCAAAAATCTGGTACAAAAACTTCCTTAAAAAACCTGTATTTTTTCGTGAAGTTAAAAATACGTATGTGAAGAAGTTTTGACTATTTAAATTATTTGTTGTGTTCTGGAAATGAGCCATACAGGCTTCCTTGTCTATTCTGATAGATTTATCCCATGTGAACAGCACGTTACTGATTAGTATAAGTTGTAAGGAAGATTTGAAAATCCTAATTCAGGAAAGTTCACTAAATAACCACATATTTTAAATTGTGAAATTCTCAAAAATTCTAAAATTGGTCCTTAGGCAGGAAAGTATTAGGAGAATGAGTAGAAGAAAAGTGATAATACCTGTTTTGATGCGTGTGTTAACATTTCAAAAGTTCAAGGTGACCCTTAAATAACAAGTATTTGAAAAATGAATAAAAATGTCCAGAGAACTTAAGAGAATTTACTAGTCTTTCTCATATATACTCTCATTTACTTATGTCCCTATGTAAGTTTGTTGTTCCCCTTTTAATAAGGAGTTTGTGATGTGACCCAATAGGACAAAAAAGCCTAGAAAGGAAGAACGAAAAAACCCCCCAAAACAGTGAAATTCAGCATCAGAAAGAAATAGAGATAAATGAAATTCAGAAGTAGTAACCTACAGTCATATTTCCATGCTCCAAATGTCAAAAAAAACCCCAAACCCCAAACTTGTTTAGGAGTAATTTACTTACGAGAAAATATAACACACATATCGCCCATCACAAAATCATTGTAAATAAATTCACGTAGCTGAATTTTGTCCTCTCAAAGAGTTGTAAATTGCAGATTATATGAGAGGAGTTAAACATTTTTGTTTAATCTGAATACCAGCACACAAAGAACTACCTAAGATTCAGTTATCAGCTTGAAATAAAGCATTCAGACAAAGTGAGTTTTTATGCATGGTCATTTCCTGATAGAGCACTGATAAACATCTTCAGTCGTCTTAAAAATTATATGTGCTAAAAGTCAAAATCTATTTTTTGTAAAGAAAAATAGCGGCCTAACAACTTACACGAGAATGATATTTCTAAATGACAGTTTTGTCTGTCAGTGACAACTTAAGGGTTTAATGGGGAAATATATAATAATTTAACTAACAATAAGGTAACTAATTCATAGTTCTCAACAGCGATGCTTATGAGCATGCACTGACTTCAAAGCCACGTGTGGTGTGTGTTTGGGAGTCTTATTTTTAAAGGTTTGGCTATTTCATCCAAGCAGATTCTGTATTAATCAAAACCCCTGAAAATTACCATTCCCTTTGTTCAGAAAATGAATATGTACCTCAGTGCAAAACAATGAGTAAAATAATTCTTCTGTATCTTACAAAAAACCCCCAACACCTAAAAGAAAAACCCCCAATACCTAAAAGAAAAATCTAAGAATGGCTATAGGAAACACAGGGACAATTAAATTGTTTAATCATTTAATTGATTAAAAAATCTCTACGGAACAATTTACTGAGCGACTTTTAAGGAGTGAAAAGACAAATTCATAAAGCAAGCGTAATGCAGCCATGCTCCCAGGACCCTCTGCTTCTGGGGAAATTACATCCTCACATCATTTATGAAATTTCTTCTGGGTTGGTTCTTGTTTACAGGCAGAGCTTTCTCTGGCAGCACCTTTCAGAAATGCAGCTTTCTTGGAAATTTGCAAGAATGTAATCTGGGACCTACTGGGCATCCATATACGTGAGTCCAAAATTTTGTTGTGAAGACATCAGAAGGACAGGGATTAGACTTTAATGTTTACAAAGAACAGTATTCAATAAAGCAGTAGCTTTCTTCTAAAGATAGTAATAACTTTTGCTCTTCCTTAATTTCCAACCCTGTTAAAGGTTGAGTTTTTTCATAAAGGCAGCATTTGGCATAATCAAGACAAAATGACGAGCTTGCTTAGCTGAGCATTATTTGGTTTTCAGCCAACGGTCTGATCCTAAAGCTTTAGCAAAATTCCACCAATTTTTCTCTTTTCTCTTAGTACTATCTCTGCGTGTTGGTTTGCGTCTGGTTGAGACAGCTCCTTAGAAGATTTCTACTGATTTCTTCCACAAAATATCTGTGTGCTTGATGACTGCGAAGTCAGATCCTTGCAGAATTTGGCTGAGTGCAAGATGCCTCATTGGCATGTAAATCTGGAATAGCCTCTTCCAGATTTTAAAGAGAGCACAAAGTCTGGTACAAGATAGCAAGAAAGGAGTCTGAATGAGAGCTTATCACCATAATTTTAGGCTAGGATTATTTTTTTCCCTCCTACAGATGAAGGGGTTTACTAGAAAAGTTATTCGTTGTAAGATTCATTTGCCTGATTGATTATTGACTTATTTTATTTGCCTTTTTTGCATGTCAAAGCCCTGAAGTGAAGCTAAAAGTGGGACTCTGTGATCGACTCCCCAGCCAAGGAGAAATTTCTCAGGGATAACTGGGATGTTTGACAGAATATCCTGCCCTGCCCTCAAATATATCATGCTCTTAAATAACAGCGGAAAGGTTGAGAGAAATTTAATGATATTCTTGATAATTTTGGCAAGGAAATGCCAGAGGGTTTATTGATCTTAAGTAAAGGCTTCCCCTAGTCTGGTTAACACACTATTTGCTTTGGGGCAATTAATTACACATCCCCCACGACAGAAGCAGAACACTAAATTTCTCTGTAACCATGTGAGATCAGTAGGGCAGATGTCGATTTTAAAGATAATGGCCTAAAGATATTTCGGGGTTTACAACTGAGCAATTAGCTCAAATTTCAACTTGTATGGATTTCTAGTTGTAGCAACCTTGCCCCCGCCTCGTCAAGCTGATTTCATTTTAGACTTTAGGGCACCATTTTATCAAATTGTAGATTTGAAGATTTTTTTTTTTTTTCTTTAATTTTCTGCTTTTCCCAAGGATTTAACAGCTTACTGCCCAAACCAGTTCCATTGTTCATAACATGGCCTACATAGCTGTACAGGTCTTTTTTTTCTCTTTTTTTTTCTTTTTTCTTTTCCAGACATAGCATCTATAAACGCAAAGAGGCTCCTGGCACTTCCCAGACTGTGAAGAGCAGATTTTGTGCTAACTTTTTCCTTCTTTTTATGCAATCAAATGAAACATAGTGCCCTACCAAGCTAGCAGAGTATATGTGCTAGCTTGGGTATAATAATGTATATTTAGTATATATTAGTATATGGGTAATTTCCCGTGCTAGCTTACCGATGACACCGAGTTGTAATGTTCTCCGAGATGTCACAAGGTGAGTGTAGAAGGAGTAACGTACGCTGAATTTCCCCCACCCACCCGCTTTATTCTTCTATTTGTTTGTTCTAACCCAGAACAGCAGAGTTGTCTGGAACATCTATAGTGGGTATAGCATTTTTGAGATGCAACCATTTTAATTTCTACCATGTGATATAAAATGAGAAAAAAAAAAAAAAAGGCCTCCAAGCACCACCCAGGCCTTTTCCTACCATCACAGAGAAAGTAATCATCCCAACGCACTTCATCAACTTCCCAGTAGGTTAATTATGAAACCCCTTGCCAATGGACACTCTCTTACTTCCCTTTAAAAGGAATTATTTAGATTAGCTTTTTGGTGCATTCTCACCTGACAGCCAACAACCGTTTAGCCTCTCTTCTTCTTTCCCATTCAAGAAGATAGGAGAAGAGAGGAAAAGTCTCAAAGGTGGGTAAGCTTCTAGGAACAAACCAGGAATACTTGTGGAAAACAAATTTTCAAGGGAAAAAAAAAAGTCAACAGAAACAAAGACCCAAGAATTACATTTCTCCCCAAGTACAATGAAGTACATACTTGGTTGAGAGACTGGATCTAGATATAGGTCTATCACCATACTATAAATAACACTACATTATTTATTGTAATTCCTCATTTCTTGTTAGATATAAAAATTACTGTAAAAGCCTTGTTTACAATCTCTGTCCTACCTCTTGCTGCTGAAAAAAACGCAGAAGTGATCTAATTTCATGAGTTCTATGAAATTTAAGACATATCTGACATACTATGCAGTAACAAATTGAAATATGAAACTCTTGTGTAGCATGACTTGATGATCTTGAAGGTCTCTTCCAACCCAAATGATTCTGTGATTCTATGAAAAACAAATTGGAAAGACAAAAGCAAAGCTACGGAGACAACATAATACCTTGTTCTCCCGCTTCATATGACATCATTTCATCACTATCCATTTACTAAGAGTAACTGAGTCACTAAACACGCTTTCAGGTTTAAAACATTTCTGTAAGCATCCAAATATTTTCAGTTGCCAGCATTTCTACATCCACTAACTGAGGACATGACTGGGGTGAAAAATTGGCTGTCCAAGATCTTACAAATGACCAATAAAGCACAATATTTGGGGTAGCTACCCTAATCAAAAACATACTCCTTGAAATTCAGGAAGAGATTTTCATATTAATAATTTTATATTTTCATGGATGCTTACAGGCACACAGCCAGAGCACTTAAGTAACTGATTCTGCAGCACGGTTGAAAACATAATGGCTTACCTGATTTTAAAATGCTAAAGAACATTCTGTAGGAATATAATTTCTTCTCAGTTAAGCAAGAATTAAGCTAATGCTTGAAAGGTCATTGCTCTTCTGTTATTCTTTACTTATAAGTCATTGTTACCATAAAACAAAATAAAACATTTTTTTTTCCTCAAAGTTTTCCCAATAATTATTGAAAAATTATATTTGAGGTGCCAAAACATTCCTCCATGTGGTTGGTGCAACATATCTGAAAGCCTTGAAAGTACTTTGAAGAGAACCACAGCGCGAGAAGCTCTTGTGTTCTCCATAGCAGAAGTGTCCTAAACAACCAGCTTCCCAACACCTGATTCTTGATGCGTCAAAGCTCTTTTTCTGCATTGGCTGCCCCTGAGACAAGGTGAGCTATCAACTGGAAGAGTCAAGAAAGCATCCATCCATCTTGACCTCCAAACGGCCTGCTGCTAATTTCTGCAGTCATTAATACCAGTATTCACCTATTGTATACAGTGAGGTAACACAAATAAAAGCCGGGCTGTTTTCTGATCTTATTTGTAAATTTATTTTATTCTGATCTCCAAATCCGATCAATAGCTTCCCTATCACAACTGAGAGAGGTCTTCACAATGGCACTCTAAGCCTGCAGAGCTATTGTAAATAAATAAATAATCATCATTACTTTATTTTCCCAAGGTAGGCATATACTAATAGAGGATATCAAAGGTGCTATAGCCTCTAATGTCTCCTGAAAGACCCAGGATGCAACAACTGAAACTTTAGCAATAGCTTTGTCTGCAAAAAATACACATTAAATGCAAGGCGAGATCTGGAACTTACAATCATTTCCAGGGGAATTTTCAAAAGGTCAGAGTGCAGGAAATTTCACTGGCACAGTCCAAGGAAATGGTCCAATGGAAGAGCTGCTTTATTAAGCTCTCGCTACAGCTGCAACCTAGAAAAAGGCTTCAATACAAAGGAGAATTCTCTTCCAGCTGTACTCTCATTTTTACTGGGAAATCTGCTGGCAGAATAATGCAAAAATGTGTTGAAAAATGCTGAATGAGGAGAAAACCTAAGCATCTATTGTTTTAATAGAAGAGAAAGAAACAATCCTTCAAGATGTTTTTGGGTGGGTTTTTGCAAGTTGGTAATACACTCAACTCAGACACTGATCTTTCTAGGAGGTTTAGAACTCTCAAAACCACAGCAGTACATAAACATTATGGATTTGTACAGGCTAATTTGCACTTCAGGGTATTAAATGAAATTCTTTAGCGAGAGGAACATATGCTAGAAGAAAGTCATCATATATACATTTCTTGAAGCTGAAGACTTCACTCTGCAAAGTATAATAAATTACAGTACTACCTTCTCCATAGCAAATACACAGCAGGACTTCAGAAACCTGGTCCTGAACAGTCAGAAAAGCATCTAGATATTTCCCCAAATGTAGAAACACTGTAATACTTTGGACTATCTTAGTTTGAGGATTTTGAAACCTTTTTTGCTCCAAGAGCCATCTCATTAGAGTCAAACTCCTTCATTTACTTCCCCATTTATTCCTACCTAAATTCACATGATACGTATCAGAGTTACAACAAACAGCCGATTTTGCTTGAATCTTTTCATACCGATAGACTGCCGGGTGAATGCCAAAATGCCCCTTCCATGAATTGAAAATCGTAGCTATGGGAAAGAACCCCATATTGCACACTCATGACTCGAGACCATCTTCTTTTTCAGGTTGAAAAGAAACCTTGGGGCAACAATGGGATTAAGCTCTCTTTAAATACCCAGAAACAGAGAAGAGAGTTCAAAGAAACCCGAATATTTTGCTACTTGATGCTGGTTGCTTCACCTTCCTTCATAGCATCAAGTCTGTATGCGTGTATATATATATATTTGGCATTGTTATACTTACACAACAACGGGGTGTGTGTGTGTGTGTGTGTGTTTATGGAAATACAACTTTTAATAAGCTTCAGAGAAACATAGAATGGTTTAGGTTGGAAGGGAACTTAAAGGTCATTCAGTTCCAACACCCTGCCCTGGGCAGGGACACCTCCCACTAGACCAGGTCACTCCAAGCCCCGTCCAACCTGGCCTTGAACCTCCAGGGATGGGGCAGCCACAGCTTCTCTGGGAAACCTGTTTCAATGCCTCACCACCCTCAGACTGAAAAATTTCTTCCCAATATCTCATCTGAATCTCCCTTCTTCCAGTTTGAAGCCATCACCCCTCGTCCTATCACTACATGCTNTTGAAGCCATCACCCCTCGTCCTATCACTACATGCTCTTGTAAAAGTCCCTCTCCAGATTTCTTGCAGGACCTTTTCAAACACTGGAAGGGGCTCTAAGGTCTCCCCGGAGCCTTCTCTTCTCCAGGCTGAACAACCCCAATTTTCCCAGCCTGTCCTCCCAGCAGAGGGGCTCCAGACCTCCCAGCATCTCCAGGGCCTCCTCTGGACTGTTTCCAACAGGTCCATGCAAACCAAACCAAAAGGTCCATGCAAAGCAAACCAAACCAAAATCCCTCACACCAAAATAAACCTTCCAAAGAGTTTATAAATATTTGTGTTCGCTTGGGACCCCCGGAAATAATGGCAACGAGGAAGAACAAAATTGTAATCAGCAAACTTAGGGATTATTGGGGGGTTTATTTTGTATTCAGGAATTTGCCTAGCAATGGCAGTTGTTTTATTGTCTCACATAAACAGATGTGAACAGTCATGATGGTTTATAGAAATTACTCATGAACATATTCATTTAACTTCAACTGCCTTTGCAAATGGCAAGCTGGGATGGAAACTCTGAAAATACAGAATCTGGTTTATATCTAGCATTAGTGAAGAGAAAGAAACATCAGAAATAAAATTCTGTACTATACTGACTTAACAATTCATTTATGGAATAGAAATTCCATGGAAAAATATTGAAGTTTTTACTCACATCAATAAAGGCAGGAGGCAATGCCAGTTCAGCATCAGTCTTTCAGCTAGTGAACACCAGCCTAAGCATAATTTGGACAAATTCTGGATCAGTGTTAAAATAAATAAATTTTTACTCATTTTTCATACTCATTTATTCAAATACATTATCCTCCAATGCTTGATATACAAAAATGCAGAAGCGGTGGTTACTACCCTTTACATACAATTTCTTAATGACTGAATTCATAACCACGCTGCGACTAGCACAGCTTTCTGCCTGAAATCATCTGACCGGGTTCCCTTCGGCTGGCGCTGGGGATATGACCGGAATACTAATTCTCTTTAACACAACCTACTTGTACGAGCTCTTCCTGTAAGAGTATCTTTTCTGGAAATTTAGGATTCAGGAGGTGCGTGATAGTACCGTGGTTTAAAAAGAAAAATAAAAAGCCCAACAAAAAGCTTGTGAATAAAAAGGAGATTCCCAACGAAGTACTGACTGCCAAAAATAGTGGCAAAGATCTTATATACACTCACTTGACGTCCATGGGCTCTTCTGCACAATCCTTTGGACATCAACCATCTTTCTGATGTACCAAAGTATCTATAAATGCATGTTGTCAAACACACAGTGCAGTTACCAAAATCACAAAGAGTGGATATGCCATCTAAAGACGGCATCTGAGATAACTGAAGATTGCTTATTCTAACTCAATGAAAAAATATTAACGTACAACCAGTGCTTTCTTAAATATCCGTATTTCTCACATAATATGAAAAGAGTAACACCAACATTTTACTTACAAGCACATTTTTGTATTTACTAGAAAACAAGAGGTTTGGTGGTTTTGATTATTCTTACAAAATCTGTACAAGTCTCCTTGCTTCATCAACTACGGCTTCACAGGGGGAAAGAAGAAAAACAAATTTGAAATTATAGTTTGATAATCCTGTGAACTACCTAAGTTGTACTTCCCAGGCCAGACGTGTGAATATTTGTATTTCTTCACTAAAGTGCTTCAGAGCTTCAAGATAAGGCAGTTACAGAACGTGATATCAATGAGATTACTGATAGGAATTAATTTCTGCATAGTCCATTAGAATAGAATCATAGAATCACTTGGGTTGGAAGAGACCTTCAAGATCATCGAGTCCAACCATAAACCCATGCCAAAACCACCCCTAACCCATGTCCCTCACCCCATTAATGAGGGCAAAGATTTTCTTAGCCTTTCATATGCAGTTATTAAAAGTCTGATATCATCACCTACTTTTAAAACCTCATTGCACCTTTAGGCTGAAGCTCAAAGTGACTTTGGGAGGTCTCTTCCTCTCTGCTGACCCCCCCCCCCACCACCCAGCTCTAGGGAAGGGCAGGGATACAGCACGGAACCAGGTTGGTCTGCAGGATCTACAAGCCCAGGTCTCCAGGGAGTATCAGCACCTCTCACAGGCAAAAACCCCACCTTCCAACTCAAACCGAGAACGCTAATAGGTGGCAGGTAATCACGTGTGTGTGCATAGGAGGGTTGACAATACCAGAAATAGGGGTGACGGCTTCAAACTGGAAGAGAGGAGATTTGGATGAGCTATTGGGAAGAAATTCCTGCCTACGAGGGTGGTGAGCCCCTGGCTGGGGCTGCCCAGAGAAGCTGTGGCTGCCCCATCCCTGGAGGTTCAAGGCCAGGTTGGACGGGGCTTCGAGCACCCTGGTCTGGTGGGAGGTGTCCCTGCCCAGGGCAGGGGCTGGCACTGGATGGGCTTTAAGGTCCCTTCCCACCCAAACCATGCTAGGATTCTACAAGTCTATGAAACTGAATTTCTGACCTGTCAACAAGTTTGCCATTTGCCAGCTGCAACAAGTTCAGTCTGACGAGAAATTGTTGTAACAGCTGGTATAAAAGTGGCATGTCCCAGTTGTTCCAAGTTGTAGAGAAGTAAGACAGAAGCACAAGTTCTGTCTGTGATGGTGATCACATGTTGTGCTTCTGCACACTGGCTGCTTAGATTGAGAAGTCCGGCGCCTTGGGGCTGTGGAAAGAAAAGGAGGACAAGAAGAAAGGAGCCTGGAGAGAAGGTGGTGAAGATCCTGGCTGGAGGAAAGACCCTGGAAATGGGAGAAGATCCAGATCAGCCAGCTGGATGGAGACGGATGTTATGGTCACCCATGGTCCTTGTCCTTGGCTAGCAGTGCCCAAGAAGGGTAAGTAGAAGCAGCCCAAGACCCAGTACAACTTTCTGCCCAACCATCCTGGGCCAGCAGCATCTCTGTGCAGGGAACCTGTGATCTACCGAATGCTGCGTTGGGGAGATGGCAACGAATGGGGCAACGTGAGCGAGAGTGTGAGATAATCAAGTTGGGGAAAAGCTCTAGTGCAGTTGGTTCTTAAATAAATCCTCGTATACAAATCAGATATGGATTGCTTCCAGTGTCTCACTTGTGAGAATACCTAAAAAAACCTTAGGCATCATATATATAATTATAGTCTCAGTAGTATACACGTGTATCACTTCCAACTAAGATGAGTGTTGTTTGGGGTTTTTTTATAAAGGCAAGTAATTTCAATCACACAAAGCATGTACTCTGATGCGAATTACAAATGGACATAGCCAGAATTTTTAAACGATGGAAAAAAAGCCCTAAGGTTTTTCTGCCTTACAAACCAGAGAATCCTGCTAAAGTAAATATTGAGCTGTATTTCAGTCTCAACACTGCAGTAATAATTTTCTCCCTACCAGTTTTCCCTTTATGTACACATTTCGACATGACAGCAACAACAGAACTTTGGGGAAAAAATTCAAACCTGAGTCTTATCAGGATTCTGCTCAAGTACGACGATTGTTGCTCTGCCCTCCTGCTCCCGATTTGCAGATTTTCACAGCTGCAGGAGCTCAGAAGAGCAGAGGAATCTGCAATGTACTGCCACGATCTATTGAGAGCCTTCTGGAAAGAAGTGGCACAGCTTTTCTGAGATCACGGTTATGAAAGACATTTTGATTTCCAGTGATTCTGGCTGCTGGGCGGGTAGGACTGTCCTCTTTATGCTCCAACAATCAATAGTCATCACTTCCAAGGCTGTTGATCACAGTCATTCAAAAAACCTCAGCCTAAATGACTTCTGCTTCTGCACAATCTTCAGAGAGTGGCATCTCCATCTCAGTCAGATGGCCACCTTCTCTTGTTACCGCATCCCTACAGGCGCTCCAA
This sequence comes from Chionis minor, assembly GCA_013398295.1. NCBI lineage: Eukaryota > Metazoa > Chordata > Aves > Charadriiformes > Chionidae > Chionis > Chionis minor. Next base: position 190,022 of record VZSF01006457.1, read on the forward strand.
AACCTTTCCAAACCGAAATAACAGAGAAACTCATACTCATTTATTTCCTTTTGGGAATATTTTTCCCAGATGAGCCTGGAGACAAAAATGTATGGCAGCTACGAGACCTGGTAGGTACCTGTCTGTTCATTTCACCTTTTATTCTGGCCAGTCACCACCTCACTCGGCTCAAACACCAGAAAATTTAACAGAGAAAAGAATGCCTGGAGAAGCTGTGGCTGCCCCGTCCCTGGAGGTGTTCAAAGCCAGGTTGGACGGGGCTTGGAGCAACCTGGTCTAGTGGGAGGTGTCCCTGCCCAGGACAGGGAGTTGGAACAAGATGGTCTTTATGGTTCCTTCCAACCCAAACCATTCTGTGATTTTATAGTAACAGGAGGATGTGGTCACAGATTACAGGTGTCCAACGTGACGGGTTTTGCTCAGACCCATGTGCAAAAGTCTACCTGTCCACCTGGAGATGCTTGTATAACTGACCCTCTAAAGCGTTCCTTGAAAAACATAACACGTATCCCATCCAAAAACAGAGAAAGCTCCAGGTATTGCTCAAATACAGAACTTAAAGTGTGAAGACACAGGATTTAAATACAGTTCCAAAGCTGCATCATGGATAACACTATATAAACTTGCAGTCACAAGAATCTTATTTCAGTCCTAAAAAAGGCTTTCACTTTCAATACGTATCACAATTTGTGAAATCCAGGATATATTGGATTTGTAATAAAATTTGCGTGACACACACTGCAATTAGACGTACTTTCTTACACCTTTTAGAGATTAGATTAATTATCTTTTAAAATTAGATTTAGACGGGGTAAACATCCCATTCAAGACTGAAAGATTGTGAACATCGTGTAAACACATGGATAAGGCTGTGGTAAAAATCCAGTTTATAAGCTCTGACCTTAAATCCTGGATCAACATTAACTTTGCTTAGGTTTGCCTGGATACACAAAACCCAAAGCCTTTGGTAAACTCTTTCATGCCGTGAACCTCTACCAAAATTGCACAAACTAGTTCCTTTGCTCATTGGGAATGAAGTTGCCTCAGGGAAGAGGAAAGTAAATTTTCAGAGGCCAAAGAGTCACTTCTGGGACTCACGTTAAGGTTCAGTCCAATCACGAAGGTGATACGGGGAATCGTATCTGCCAGGCGTCTTCAAGAAACCAGTTGTGTTCTGTGTGACCCCTGGGGCTGGCTGTCTGTTTCCTCCTCATTCTGAGTAAGCTCAAACTGCCTACAAGTCCGCTGGTTGATATCCCAAACGTTTTGGGAAGGATCCAAGGCACCCCTTGGTAATATCAGCCCTGTGAGGCACGTGGCATAGATTTCCCAGACGTATCCACATGGTGGAGAACGCACCCATTCCAGTAAAATCAGACCTTTGCAGAGAGAAAGTTCAGTCAAGTTACCATGGAGCCAATTCTCCATGTGTTTGCACAGGCAGATATTAGAGAAAGGCAACTGGTTTGGTCCTTGAGGCTTCCCTGATGGTGTCCCTACGTGAGAGGCGGATGCCAGCTAGGGGAGAGCGTTGATGCCTCCAGAAGAAATCACTCCGTGTCCTTGACAGATGACAGCCGTGCCATTAAGGGAGCCGACAGGGATGCATCATGTGGTGGCAATAAACTGGAAATTCATTATGCCTTATGTAACTTACATTTATATAAGCTTTACAAGATATATTTTTTTCTTGAAGACCACCTGAAGCCACTAACAACCTGCAGCAGCATTTCAGCATATGGGAATTTTAAGCTATTAGGTATGTACACGACAAAATCCACCGTGGGTTTCCTGCATCGTCCCCATACGGCGAACTTAAACGCGGGTTTGTTCCTATCAACTTACTTCACGCCAAGTCATTGGAGTCAGATGGAAATTCAGCTCATCTTTAAGGCCTGCAGTATGTAATACCCAAACATTAGTGGAGTGTCAGCAATACATGGACACCTTTGACTCCCCCATTCAGTGATTAATCTCTCTCACAAGTAAATTCTGTTCTATAAACTGCCAAGTGAATTTACAACAGGGGGAAAAAAATAAAAGAAATATTCACACAGTATCTCATGATCTTTGTAAAGTTAGAAGGCAAGCAAGAAAGTAAAGAAAAAGATCCCTTCTTGCGATGTCTTTTAACACTTCAAAACAAACAAAAACCAAATCCTGTGCTGAGCATCAATTATAAACATTTTTTAGGCCAAATTTCTCTGACTACTGAGCAACGCAGAAAGTAACAGCAGGGGCTTGTGACATTTTCATTTCTACCGCCTAAAACTCTTCTGCTGACACTTTTAATCAGCAATCTATCATGCACACAAAACGAATACTTCTTTACATATCTGGGGGGCAATAATTAGTCTTGTGAAAGCAATGCAATTGTCATTATTTTTTTTTAACTGAGCAGCGCTACCTACAGATGTGTATGCTTACAAAGATCCAGGCCAAAAATACTTCTAGAACCTAAAATACATGTCAGAAAGGAAGTTACCAGAACTACGGGTCTATTTATATTATTAGTCAAGCAGGAGGACAAGGCTGTCCTGTGCCACTGGACAATCTGGTCCATTAAGGGGAGGAAAGAGATAATATATACATGAGGTAGCGTTGTACAGACTGTACCAGGATGCCTCACTGCGTACTAAACATCTTCCCAAATGAATATTAATGTTTAACCTACTGCACGTCATCTTGCATTTTATGTCCTACATTTAAAAATTATTACTTTATTAATATTACAATATAAGTTTGATGTGTTCATACCATCCATCTGAGCGTAAAGTCAAGATCTTACCTATCACATAATGCAACGTACAGCCATGTGCCCAGGCACCAGGAATTTCTCCTCTCCAGCCAGTCCCAGCCCGATGACTTTGGGCACCCAGCCAGCGATGCACAGCATTCACACACAACTTAGAATCATGGAACCACCCAGGTTGGAAGAGACCTTTGAGATCATCGAGTCCAACCATCAACCCAGCACTGCCAAATCCACCTCTACCTCATGTCCCTCAGCACCACGTCTGCCCGGCTGGGAAACACCTCCAGGGATGGCGACTCCACCACGGCCCTGGGCAGCCTCTGCCAACACTTGATGACTCTTCCAGGGAAGAAATGTTTCCTAATATCCAATCTAAACCTCCCCTGATGCAATTTGAGGCTGTTTCCTCTTGTCCCATCGCCTGTTCCTTGGGAGAAGAGACCGACCCCCCCCTGGCTACACCCTCCTCTCAGGCAGTTGCAGAGAGCAAGAAGGTCTCCCCTCAGCCTCCTCTTCTCCAGGCAGAACAAACCCAGGTCCCTCAGCAGCTCCTCAGGAGACTTGTGCTCCAGACCCCTCCCCAGCTCCGGCGTCCTCCCGTGCCCACAGCAACCTCAAGACCGCTGGTGCTTTGCGGGGATGTACCAAAACAGGGAGGGTGTGCGGCACACAGAAACGAGTACAAAGGACTTTGCAAATTCCCTACTACGACAATGCTACTGGCGGTAAGGTTTTCACAAAAGGTGGGTGGTTTTCAGCAAAGGAAGAATTTGGGGAAAGTCATTCAAACTTGAAAGCCAAATGACAACTGTCTCCTACTGAAGGAAACAAATGGAAAGAATTTGAGGGAAAAAAAAGAGTAAATCCGTCAAGATCCCTGAGAAGATTTGAAAGAACAGACTGACAATAAAATCTAAACACAGAATGTAAATGTATGAATAAATGCTGAAATGACTGCTACCAGTTGGTCAAGAGGGAAACAAAGCAAGATGAAGAAAGAAGAGGAAGAGCCTTATCACACTACAGCTACGTTAATATACTAAGAGCAGTTTTTGTTATGATTCTTCACCTGAGCATCTTATAATAATTTATAACCATACTGCCTGATTTAAGTGCCATAAACAAGTGCTTATACTTGAATTCTCATTAATGTGGTTCAAGTTAAATGATTTCAGGGAACAGATAATAGATTCCTCACAAAAGAGCACAGAGAATTTATAATTTTTGAGGCCTTGGGAAACCTTAAGAACATCCCCAGGACATCCTCCACTGTATCATACAGGTAACAAAGCAGGTCCTCGCTGGAGCTGCACAGGACAGCTAAAAGCTGATACAGCAGGGGTCAGAAGAAGCAAAAGCAACTTGAGGAAGGCTTGCGACACTCTGGCATCCAGTAAAATATTGGAATATCTCCTTCATGCCAAGTGCCGTAGGGACAGACTACAGCTAATGCAACGGTAAGGGGTCCACAAACCACTGCAGCGAGTTGAACCACAGAAGATTCAACATTTAAGACGACAGGCTCTTCAGCAATGGATCAGAGAACATCTGCTTTGTCTTCTGGAAGTCTGCAATGCCATACTACGGAGTCACAGAATGGTGGGGTTTGGAAGGGACCTCTGGACCAACCCCCCTGCCAAAGCAGGGTCACCCAGAGCAGGGTGCACAGGATGGCGTCCAGGCGGGTTGGGAATGTCTCCAGAGAAGGAGACTCCACCACCTCTCTGGGCAGCCTGTGCCAGGGCTCTGCCACCCTCAAAGGAAACAAGTTCCTCCTCACGTTGAGATGAAATTTCCCGTGTTCCAGTTTGTGCCTGTTACCCGTTCTCCTGTCACTGGGCACCACTGAAGAAAGACTGGCCCCATCCTCTTGCCACCCACCATTTAGATATCGATAAGCATTGATGAGATCCCCTCTCAGTCTTGTCCGGGCTGAACAGACCCAGATCTCTCAGCCTTTCCTCGTCAGAGAGATGCTCCAGTACCTGGATCATCTCCATAGCCCTCTATACTGGACTCTGCTTGTCTTTCTTGACCCGGGGAGCGCAGCACTGGACACAGGACTCCAGATGTGGCCCCACCAGAGTCAGCCACCCCTCCCAGTTTTGTGATATTAGCAAATTTGCTGAGGATTCACTCTCTCCCTTCATCCAGGTCGCTGATGAACAAGACTGGACCCAGTACTGACCCCTGGGGAACACCATTAGCTACAGGCCTCGAACTGGACCCTGCGCTGCTGATCACAACCCTCTGAGCTCTGCCATTCAGCCAGTTCTCAGTCCACCTCACTGTCCACTCACCTAACCCACACCTCCTAAGCCTACCTGTGAGGATCTTACGCGAGACAGTGTCAAAAGCCTTGCTGAAGTTGAGGTAGACAACATCCACAGCTCTCCCCTCATCCACCCAGCCAGTCATGCCATCATAGAAGACTATGAGATTGGTCAAGCATGATTTCCCCTTGGTGAATCTATGTTGATTACTCCAAATAACCTTCTTTTCCTCTACAATATTCAGAATAAGAGAAAGCATACTATAAATTGATTATAAACCCACCAACAAATAGACTAACTTTGTGCAAGTTGTGTTCCTGCGAGACCTTCCATTTTTCTGTTTCTACTGGTTTGCAGTGATTTGGAACTGAAAGGTGTATAGTGGTTAACAAAGGAGAAATGATGGCAATTTCTCACATTCACCCCTTAAAATAAAAATCCCCTATGTAAAGCTGAGGTAAGGAATCACACAGAACTGTTTGTTAAGAAAAGCTGGTCCTGAAGTCAAGTCATCCCATGGCAACAAACTCGTAGAGCCATTCACCCAGACAACACCTCAGGAAACAAGCTGTGGAAAATGAAACCTCATCTCTTCCACGAAAAAAGCAAGAAAGCAAATCTTTTCCCTCACATGTAAAAGCTTCCCCCCCCCCCCCTTTCTTTTTTTAAACTTTTATGAGCTATCATCCCTGTGGGAGTTAGTGGAGGAAAGAGAGAAAGGGGAAAATGAAAAATCAAGACTCACTTTTGTTTCAATTTTCAAAGAGAAAAAGACAATAAAAAAATGAAGTGATTAAAACCTTAGTATTGGGCACTCAGCCTTTTTAATTTAAAAAAAAAATCACTAATTTTACCTACCTTTCTTAATATTGCTTCTACTTTCTTTTTATCCCTTCATACTCTTCCAAAAGCTTTTCATATATCCCCTTACCTTTTTACTAAAATGAATTAATTTTCCTTTTATGCACGCCTTATTTTTTTCCTTTCCAGTGTAACTAACACTGAAATTATTTTTATTGTTACTTGGTTGCTTCCCTTTTCTCTTGGGAGCTATTTTTTTCCTCAGCCTTACATCGTCAACTGTATCATGAAGGCACTTGGCTTTTTTCCTGTTTCTTTCATTCTGTTCTCTTGGAGATGCGATCAGTCATGCCTTAACCAGTGTGCTTTTCAAGACTGCTCAACTGTGTTCCATTTTGGCAGAATTTTCTTTCTCATTTTTCACTTTACTAAACTAAATTTCTCAGTGCCTTTCAAATTTGCTTTCCCAGATGCTAAAACTCCTGCGTGGCTCAATGCTGTTAGAGCTACTGCTTCTAGGTTGAATTCAAGAAGGCTGCTAACACAGGACAACATTAGTTGTCCTAATTTCATACAGCTTCCGGTAACTCCTAACAGTTTATTTCCTGATAATTTTCAATAACCTTCCTGTTATTTACATTTTTTGGTAATCAAATTTTTTTATGGCATTTAAAGCCCCCAAAGTATTGTACCTTAGGAAAAACAAGTGCTCAGTCATACCACAAATATTCAATCATATTGAAACCATGATATAAACTAATAATTCAATGCAAATGCATTTTGACCAAAGTAACAATTAGGAGAGTATGCAAATAAAGGAAAGCATAGCATATATATGGGGGTTTTTTTAATAAACAAAGAACAAATTCAATTTCTCTGTCACAAACTATTTTTTGCAGGTTTTTCTTTCAGATAGCACCTTTATTACGCTTGGCACTTTACAGATGTCTTTGAAAATGAGGTCACTGCCTCGAAGAGCTTATAATTAAAACCCCTGTGAATTATATACTGAGTAAGTGAGGATAGTACATCTATCTGCCCGTGAACTATACAAACAACATTATTCAGCGTTACATATTACGTATTTATATTACCTTGGGCTCCAGTTTGTATGTTATCTGCCATGAAAATAAAACCAAGTAAATGGTGGAAGATTTAGGAAACAATTCCAGCCAGATTACTGTCTTCTCATTTGCTTTTTCACAGATGTAAGCAAAATGAATAGGTTACCAAGACAACCATTTCATAAAATCAGATTGTCAAAACCTGTTAGGAAACGAGTACGCTATAAAATGAGCCTTTGGCTAAATGAAGTCAGCTGATATGATGTAACTCTCAAATTACCTCATAAGTTCAATTAAAGCACGTTGCACCCATTTGGTCTGTGAATGCTGACCGTCACTGCAGTCCGCAATTATTCTCCAAATTATCGGCGCTGAATAAATACTCCAAAGTCTGGGGAACTTAGAAGAGGGCAGCAGTTCCACTACCCCTTTCTCCCTTTCCCTGTCCTCCAGGACTCATTTTCATTGTGCTGACCTCCACAACTAAAAGCATACTTTTGTAGAGCTAGCAGAAAAAAGGTTAACATTTTCCCAGCCAGAAAGCTGAACGGAAGAGGTCGTTTAGTATTCATAATATCGCTGCTTCTCCTTTCTTCCCCTGTCTAGGCAACTAGGGAGTTCGATCCTGTATGTAAACCAGAGAGAACAGTGGGAGAAGAATAAAGGGTTTGCGTTTCCATTTAGGTTTGTCACTCCCATCTTCGCTTCTCGTTTTCAAGTTCTCACATCTAAAATCAGCATAACGTTTCCAGTTGCCGCTACTACGAGCTTGCAATCGGTATTACTAACAAACGAATGGGGTGCTGAGAACATCACAGTCTCCCCGGGAGTGCACACCATTTCTGTGGCACTAGTCCTGTACACTAACCTCTTTACCACCAGGGGAAAAAAAAGGCAAAAAAAAAGTGCTATATGTTATTTATGCTTTTTTCTATATGTAATATATGCTTTCCATACACACATAAAGAACATTTTGTATATTAAACCACAAAAATACACACAGAGATCTTTAAAACGACGTGCTGCTCATTTCACAATGCTGAAAAGGAGCTTCTCCTTTAAAAGAAATATTTAAGCGTAACTACAGCTTCTGAAACCTTCTGAAATCTCTTTTAGTAGAATTTCTGGAATCTCTGGAAAACACTAAGAGCTCCAGATGGAAGAATTTTTTTGAAAAGCTTGCTTCAAAAGACTTCTGAATTTTGGCAGATAAACGCTGCATATGTTGTGTGGAGGTGATCTCCTGTGGGGAACAGGAAGATGATCTCTTAATGCACATTCACCAACTGTCGTAAGGCTGAAAAGAAGATGCATGCATTGTGCAAAGATACTTATCAAAATTTCAAACCCCTCTTTTTCAGGGCAAAAGCTGAAAGAAATCCTAAAAGTGAACTGTCATGTTCTTCAGGGGATGAATTAAACATGCCTTTAAGTGTATACACCATCGGGAAAAAACATGGTCCTTTTTATCCTGTATTTATATAACTCTCTTTAAAAAATACACTTCCAACAGCATGTTTTATTGGGGGGGAAAAAACAAAGCGTAAGCATGCCAGCATCACACGCAACAATCCAGTTGATATTTTCAGCCTAAGTAAAGGTACGATTCTAAACTAAACTAAATAACCAGTTAAATAATTAACTAGGACAAAAAGTTAATTCTGTTTAAACAGTGGCAGTACGCTAAGCTTTCCACTTAAAAGCTTTACTGATTTAGATATCTGTAATGCCTTAAAAAAGGACTGACAGATCTGTGGCCTAAAATATGGAAAAAACCACCACAAAAAGAAAATGAATTCATCCCTTCCTGCGGGATTTTTCTACGGCAAAGAAACACAGAGCTCCCACTGGGGCAAAACCAGGTTTCAAACTCATTCAGTGGTGCCACTTGCTGTTGATGATGTACATAAAGTCCCCTCTTCACCCCGTAGGTCAAACCTCTACACCAGGGTGCAGTGGCAAAGCACGTAAGAGACTTTTGGAGAATACTGAACACCATGGTTTTCCTTAGAAGCCAATGAATGCTCTTGCAGGATGGGGAAGAAAGTTGGATCCCGATGGCAAAGAGGGATCTCGGTGCTCTCAAGGAGCAGATGACCACCTGCCGAGGAGGTCTCTCTCTCCTGATGGCTGTGATCATGAGAACTTCTTGCCCTGGTGCCAGACCCCTGAGCCCTTTCCTTCTTCCCAAAGCCGTAGCGCTCCCAGTGTCCCACAACTGCTGTCCCCTGCTGGGAGTACATGGCTCCCTACGGATAGAATGGGCTGAGTATAATCCTCGTGCATTTTATATTGGTATCTGGATCTACATTGGTTCTTTAGTGTTATTAGTGTTAATTATCTACTCTTATTCTATTCAATCTGTTTATATTTCAACCCCTGGGTTTCCTTATTTCTTCCCAATTCCCCTTCCTGAGTGGGGAGGGGTCACGGAGTGAGGGAACAATGGTGTAAACGACAGTAAGTTGTTGTGGGTTCCTCAAACCCCAACATCTCCCCAGCCCAAGTGCCTTTGCAAAAGCAGTTCAGAAGAATTTGTCTACGATGAACTATAAAATATTTGAAGAAAGAGTGGAAAATTAATAGCATTCATAAAAAAGCATTAAATTGATTTGATTGGGTAATCCTGCCTAGGTAATTTAGGCTGCTGTTAGATATAGGAGAAAAAGGCAACAGTTACTATAGCAACCCAACCATGGATGGAGTATATCTTGCAAACACCAATGCTCCATTTGCTGACAGAGCAGAGCAGTGTGGAGTGCTCAAGTACACGATAAGAAACAGTAACAAAAAGATTTTGAAATTACATTGTTTCTAAACTATTTATATTATAAATAGTGGGTTTGAAGTCTTATCTTTTGAGCCGATGACCACAATTTACACTTTATCACAAATGAAATCGAAGTGTTTGACAACTATTCATCATAGAATCACAGAATCACTTGGGTTGGAAGAGACCTTCAAGATCATCGAGTCCAACCAGAAACCTCTGCCAAACCCACTCCTAACCCATGTCCCTCAGCACCACGTCTGCCCGGCTTTGAAATCCCTCCAGGGACGGCCATTCCACCACCTCCCTGGGCAGCCTCTTCCAATGCTTGAGAACCCTTTGGGTAAAGAAGTTTTTCCTGATATCCAACCTAAACCTCCCCTGGCACAACTTGAGGCCATTTCCTCTTGTCCTGTCGCTTGTTCCTTGGGAGAAGAGATTGACCCCCCCTGGCTATAACCTCCTTTCAGGGAGTCGTAGAGAGTGAGAAGGTCTCCCTTCAACCTTCTCTTCTCCAGGCTGAACAATCCCAACTCCCTCAGCCGCTCCTCAGGAGACTTGTTCTCCAGACCCCTCACCAGCTCCGTTGCCCTTCTCTGGACACGCTCCAGCCCCTCAATGTCTCTCCCATACTGCGGTGCCCAAAACTGGACACAGCACTCGAGCTGCGGCCTCACCAGTGCTGGGTACAGGGGCACCATCACCGCCCTGCCCCTGCTGGTCACACCATTCCTGATACAGGCCAAGATGCCATAATCCCTGAGAGTCGGCCAAAGTCTCTAATGACTCTTCTAAACTTCAAGCTACGACCAAATTAATGCCCATGGAGTTTTTAAAATGTTTCTAAGGAAAGACATGATTTTTTTTTGGTATTAATTTAGGAGCGGTACCATACTATTCATTTTTCAAACAATATCCAGAAAGAGAAAAAAAAACCCCAGCAATACAACCCGGCCGGTTGTCATTGAACTATTTCCTTTTAGTATTCACCACTTAATCATCCAATAATACTTTGTTTGATAGACTAATCCAGCAAACATACTTATCTGACCAGTGTTATCTGAGTTTTTTTAGGAGGCTTTTAGCAGTTTTAGCTCCGTGGATCTGCTTGTTGAAGTCCTGAACAGAGAGACTTTTTAAGCAATTGGTAGCACGAGCATGGAGGTTTACGAGCTGTAACTAGTAAATACATACCCAGTGTGTACACAGTATATTAATATTTGTTAGCTACAGGAATAGAATATGCTCACCGATACATAGAAACCTGATGCTTTTCATTACTGAAAAGGCATTTTTAAAAATTGCATCCTCTTCTGTATTCTGGCTGTATCCATACGACCGCAGCCGGTAGGACTAGCTCAGGCTTCAGGACATCACTGGGATGATCCTTTTGTCTTCAGGCAAGATAAAGACAGCCTTTACCACTCTGCAGCAAATAGATTCACCTCGCTAAAACAATAGTCTTTAAATATGTACCAAGATGCTTCCTAAAACTGCTGGTGCATTTTAAAAATAACTATATTAAGTTCTTCTCTGCAAAGCCTTTAAAGAATTCCTGGTGAATTCAGGAAAGTACCTCAATGAGGAAGACTTAACATTATCCTGGCAACCACAGATGCAAGTATAGAATGATTTTTTTTTAATTATTATTATTTTTTTCACCTCAAGAAACTAACCTGATAGGGACATACATTGTGTTTAGAAGTACCTAGAAAAAGCTAAGTACAAAATAATTGAAACTTTCAGATCACCTGTGTGAAGACTTACAATTTAAAGAAGTTTATTACTTTAAGACAGGGATTACAGGTTATTGAAATGGACATTTACAGATGTGTTTGTCACATTTATTTGTCCGTTGCATTATCTTCTATTCCTTTTATTTACAAGCCAATGCCCCGTTAAGACCATTTATCTCTGGAAGGGCAGAGCCTTTATTTTTGCTATAGTATCTGAGGAGGAGAGAGTTGTGGTTGTGGTAACATCACTGCCACGAAGTATCTTCAACAGACACCCAAATAAGCTTGGTAACAGCAAATATATTTAAACAAATAGAGTCTTGCGTGGCATTCTCCAAATGAAGATCAACCACGGGGGGGTTTCTGCAGTCAGTATCAACTACAACCCAACTGAAGTATAGTCTAGTGCCTTATTTTACAAGAAAGAGTTGAACAAGGGAAAAAGTAGTAAAACTTTCTCAGGGAAGTTTTCAAATTACAGGTCAGTAACTGTAGCTTATTTAAAATTTAATGCCAAAAAATAAGTTTTAGGGACAGTAAATACAAATAAAAATACATTTACTAAACTATTATATTGCATAGATGCTTCTCTTTCACAATTAATCAGAGAACAGTTTGGTTTGGAAGGGACCTTAAAGATCATCTAGCTCCACCCAACTGCCATGGGCAGGGACACCTCCCACTAGACCAGGTTGCTCAAAGCCCCATCCAGCCTGGCCTTAAACTTTATCAAATTGATATCCAGTAATGTTCATATCTAATTCAATACTTTGGAGACGATTTTCAACAGAATCATAGAATCACTTGGGTTGGAAGAGACCTTCAAGATCATCGAGTCCAACCACAAACCTCTGCCAAACCCACCCCTAACCCATGTCCCTCAGCACCACGTCTGCCCAGCTTTGAAATACCTCCAGGGACGGCCATTCCACCACCTCCCTGGGCAGCCTGTGCCAAGGCTTGAGAACCCTTTCAGTAAAGAAGTTTTTCCTAATAACAGAGGTCAAGTAAAAAAAATTTTTGTACTCAATTTATGACTTTTTTGATGGTTCAAACCTTTTGGAAATTGTGTTTCTGGAAGCACTGGACAGTAAGACTCACAAACATACACACAATGGTTTTATTCCTGGTTATAGTGGAATTTTACGTTCACATCAGTGTCTTTAGAAGATTTCAGTTTATATAGAATGTGGAAACCTCCCGTACAGGGAGGCTCTTTTACTCAGGTGAAAAAAAATAAAAATAGGCTCACCTTATTTCTAAGGTATAGAACTACCACATCTGAGATACGATTCATCTGCTAAGTGCTGGCAAAAGTTCCCTTTGCAATAATGATCACAATTAAGTTCCGAAAGAAGCTATTCGAGATAACTTGAAAACGCAACCTTCATTAGACAATTCTCACAGCCTTAGGCTCCTGGCACGTTATCTAGCAATGATTTTAATTTTTTTTTTTTAACTTGGAAGACGATGGTTTCCCAATAGATATAGGCATCCATCCAAACCCAAGAAACCGCAGCAGTAACACAACCATAAAACAGGCAAGGGGAAATTAAATATTATTGTTAGCCAAATCACACGGAAAGAAAAAAGTCAGAAAGAAGCAGGAGTCTCAGACTGGAAAGTGAAGGAAGAGGTGGAGATTCCTCCACACTAATGTCTTATCAGAGAACATGTCTATCATGTGGTCACCATCAAAATAACTGCTATCACAGGAACGTTGTGCATAGGAAGGTGAGTTATCAAGGATAATTGCCTGACACCTTTAGAGACATTTTAACTTGGCTGCTTTACAAGCTTAGAAAGCTTTTTAAAAGTTCTGCCCATCGGCCAGTAAGTATTTGTGGAAGGGAGGGAAAACCAAAGAAAATACTCCATTTAAAATAATCTTCAAACAAATTAAAAGGGAATCTTCAACGTTAATAAAAGTATACTGAGTAACTGGCACTGGCAAACCTATTAACAATCTTTTTTGCACCAGAACCACAGGGTAGAAAACATCTGACCATAGTAAGAAATAAGTACGCACAACACCGTAACACGGTCAAAATTCAAAGGCAAAAAAACCCCACACATAAACTATGAATAAAGATGCACTAAAACATACTAGAGTCAGTCCAAAAATAAATCCCAAAGTATACTTTAATAACTATCAGATGGTTCTGCAGCATTTTCTAAAGTGGCGTTTATTTGCCAAGGTTGATGTTTTCATCAGCAATTTGCATTTATGGTCATGAACAGGAGTTGCCCACATGAAGGAGTCAGCCAAGCACAGAGCGTTGTATCTTTGTACATGAAGGCTCAGATACACATAGCTTAGACTTCTATGTTCAGGTTAGTTAATCCTTCAGAAGTAATTTCATTTCAAATTCCATTAAGCAGAAACACTCACAGAATCACAGAATCACT